>CM039736.1:5381390-5673890 GCA_022539455.1 Dendrobium nobile | reverse complement strand
GGAAAGGTTGATAGACGACTCAGAAAAATAGATTTTGCAATGGAAATGTAAAATAGGGGGAGATCGAATAGAAATGTTTGGCGACAAACCGGAGAAACGATGTTGCTAACAAAACGAGTGATCAGAAATCCAGTCCAAGTCTTTGAGATGTACTCCCATTTTTCCTGCATACAATCAGATGAAGAAATGATCAGAGAATTTGATATTAGGGTTTCAATGGGTTTGGAAGCATAAGCAGTAACTAAAAAATTTAAGAGGTTACTTGGTTGGCTGACACTAATGCTTCGTTTGGGACTGTTTTTTATTGCTTATTGAAGCATTTTTTTAGTATGAAAATTAATTTTTAAAATTACTAGAAAGCTGCTTCAAGAAGAAGTACAAAAGCCATCCCAAACGAAGTCTAAGTTACGTAACATGTCATTAGGTAGATGTCAGATGCTGTATTTGTTAAGATCAGTTTGTAATGGATTACAACTTACAGCGAAGCAGAACAAGCTTTTAATGAATTTTCTCTTTGAGAGAAGTGCAAAATTATGAAGCTTAATTTTTGCCCTTCCAAGAAATCGTATGGAGACTTAGGCTTCATTAATGACGGTTTTCTTGTTGCTTCTTAAAGCTGTTTTCTAGTAAAAAATTTAATTATTGAACTAAAAAGTTGCTTTAAAAAGCAGCAATAAAGCTGTTACAAACAAAGCTTTAGGCTTCATATGAGATGACTTTTTTACTGCTTCTTGAAACATATTTTTAAAGTAAAATTTTAATTACTATAAAGCTGCTTCAAAAAGCAGTTAAAAAGTCGTCCCAAACAAAGCCTCTTCGTTTGGGATGACTTTCTTACTGCTTCTTGAAGTTTTCTAATATAAAAATTTTAATTGTAACTATTTGCTCAAAGAACATGAAAATTAAGGAGTAGAAACGTAGTTAGCTAAACCTTGTGTACATGAATATTTAGACACTAAGCAATGAGATCAGAGATGGTGGAAATCTTATTTTATCTCATAAGCTGATCAAGAAAATTGAACAATGATTATGTACCTTTAACCACTTCCATGCAACTTCTCGTCCTTCCCTGCTTATTCCAGCGATTCCATAAACCGCATCTTGATTCCTCACCTAAAAAATAAATCCAAACAAATTTAATTCGTTAATAAAAATCATAGCATATTGCATAGGCAAAAAGAAAGAATATCAATTCATACCTCTGATGAAAGGACAAAGTTTAAAGCTTCCGAAACAATATCTGGGTCAGGGGAAGACGCCAAACACCCTATAATTAAAGTAACAGGAGAAACTTTTTAATGAAAAATCCACTTAAATAATCCATTTTTTTCTAAATCTTGCCCAAAAAAAAAAGTTTACTTGAACATACTCAATATCCGGGTTTGCTCTTGTTGGCTTAAATCAGTTTCTCTATAAATCTTTAGAAGAGAGTCGTATCCGTATTTATTTGTCTTATCAACCCCTCGCATGACAGCAACATAAGCAGCCTAAAAAGAATGACAAAATAACACCAGCAACAAATTAAATTTGGTTCTTGTACGAACGTGTGATAATCTATCAATGTACAGACATATCGGGTATCAGGAGGTAGGAGAGAGGTATCCCTATCATTCAAGAAGGCATCAAAGCGCTTCAACGCTTCATCTAGAGTAGCAGAATGTCCAAACCGAGCTAAAGCACTCAAGACTTCTCCTCTTAACTTTGCATCCAAATGGCTCTCTCCCTCTTTTGGGTCCCAACCTAACCTCCTGTAAAGGTTAAATAGAAAGTCTCAATGAATTGAAGCAGACACAAAGAAAAAATATCTGAATAATATGAAGTCTTGAACAATTTTTACTCCTTCCCCTACCTTCTTATTCTGAACTACTTGGCATGAAAGAGCAGACCTACCCAAGGTGCGCAATAAGAATGCGATAGGAATAAAATGGGAGAAAGGATGCAATAGAAAACACACCGTTCCTCATACATATGAGCATGATGCATATGTTACGGGCAAGCAAATACTAAAAAGAAATAAGCTAACGACTTTGTTAAAGATGAATGATAAAAAAAAAAAAAAAAATCAAAACGTTATTTGAAGCCATTATTAAGAGTAGTTTCAACTAAATTTTTTCTTTAAAGGAATAAAATAAATATAAGCATGCAATACACTATAGACAAGTCATAAAGAAATTGCAGGTAAGCTAGCTTAGAAGAAGATATATATGGGTAAAGTGTCATGCCCAAATCCAAATTCATAGATAACAATAGGCAAAGCTTCATGTCTAAACGGAATATCGAAATTTGAAGCCAAGGTTCACGATCATATAAGATACTCATTGAAACATTAAAAATAACGGGATATATCAATATAGTGTCATGACCCGACCCGGTTAGCTCGTCTATACGAGGCGGAAACGAAATCGGACATTCAGATCAAACTCTATTCATCTTTCATATAAATTCTAAAGACATTCAAGAACAAAAAACGCCTCTAAACATTTTATTTCCATTCCACAGGTTGTTCACAATTTACAAGATGGCAACTTATATCTAATCATGATTTGCATGCCATCCAAAAATAAAGTAAGGAACTACAACTAATGAAAACAGTAAAAGAACCTGTCACCCGGGACGCGTCGACTGTATGTAAACCTCGGGTGTTCGGCCATCGCTTAACAATAGATTCTCCTTAAAATTTCTCAAAACTAGGGGGGTGAGCTATGCTCAGTAATTGACAACCTCTGTTTAAAATTGCGCAATAAGAGGCGCGCCTCTGCGCAATTTGACCCAAAACCGCCTCGAGGCTTACGCAATTCCTCTCCTGGCAGAGGCGTACGCCTCACTTGGACTGAGGCGCGCCTCAGAGGCGCAATTGCGCAATTCTGGCTGAGGCGTACGCCTCAAATATATGCTTAGTACCGCTCAGTACATGCTCGGTACCGCTCAGTATATGCTCGATATCGCTTAGTATATGCTTGGTATAGCTAGGTATTTGCTCGGTACTGCTAGGTACATGCTCGGTACCGCTCAGTATATGCTGGGTACAACTAGGTATTTGCTCGGTACTGCTAGGTACATGCTCGACCGCTCAGTATATGCTCGGTACTGGTCAGTATATGCTCGGTACAGCTATGTACATGCTCGGTACTGCTCAGTATATGCTCGGTACTACTCAGTATATGCTCGGTACAGCTAGCTATTTGCTCGGTACAGCTAGTTATTTGCTCGGTACTGCTAGGTATCGCTAGGTACATGCTCGGTACTGCTAGGTACATGCTCGGTATCACTCTGTATCTTCCCATACAAAATAAACAGAACTTCAAAATTACTCTTACAATAAAATTTTGTTTCGGGGGCGCTGCCCCCGGAAACCCCCGCAGGGGCGCTGCCCCTTGACCCCACGACTTGACCGGGCAGGTCGAACCCCGCCAGGGGGCAGCGCCCCCTTGGACCCCCGGCAATCCGGCATATTGTTCTATTCATCATCTTTAGTACTAGTTGTTAGTGTTAGTCTACTTCTTCATGAGTGCATGCTTTGATTGGAAGACATTGGACTCTATAGGAGAGGAGAAAAGGGGTGAGAAGATTCTCTTGAAGACCCATTTAGTGATGGGACATGATTGGATTATATATGTTCTTTCTTAATTGTACTTTGGGAGTTTTGACAGACTAATATTTTGTGGTTTTGTACTTTGGGGCATGATTTTATTGCATCTATTTTCTTACTTTCCCCTAATTTTAATTGTCATTTAGATGTTTTTATTGTATGATAGAATCTTACTATTTTTTACTCGCTAAAATCCTTAAATTATCATTTACGCAATTCTTCGTCGGTGAGGCTTACGCCTCACACCGCCTCGAGGCGTACACCTCGCCTCACGGACGAAAAACGCCTCGAGGCTTATTTACGCAATTTTAAACCTTGTTGACAACTACAGCTAAAGTTCGTGTACATTTGAAAGAAAAGAACTTGTGGATTAATAACCTACACATGTGCTAATAGATATCTTAAGGCATGTCTTAAAGCAAGTATTAAGTTGACTATGTATTGAACATGATATGAGTTATGCTTGTCTAACATGAGATAACATGAAATATGATTTCTAAACATGAGATAACATGAAATATACTTGCATATGTTTATCTTTCTATTCATATTGTATACATCCGTCCCGGAGTACTAAATTGTACTGATCAGGTACACATCTTTAATGGTCATATCATTTTCCTTTCTTTCCATCTTGCCTCAAAGGCCTTCTTTGCTCAAAGAGCCACATCTTGGTACTCCGTTATCAACAATCACAAGCTATACATTTCATATATTCATATATTATAAGTCTGATTAAGCATGAAAATGATAAGAAGATGTTCATGCTCATGATTTCATATGATATGCTAAGAAACTTTAACACAAAGTCAAACAACTAAGTAACCACTGAACATGAACATGATATAAGAACTTTGAACAATAATTATTCTATCTTCTTTGCAACCAATAACATAAAGCAATATATATATAACGAAATGAACATTTTCCCTAGCAAGTAGAGTCATTTACACATAAGAAGCGTTGCTTTGAAAATTTCCCGCACAAGTCGTCACCTCTTTTCCCTTATTCCAGCCTAGGGAAAATTTTTTTCAATTTCTATTACTTACATTTAAATCTCTAACATTTTAATCTTATTTAAAAAATAATAATTATTATTTTCGGATTTACTATAATTTCCAAAATTTTGACTTTCACATTTTGCTAATTCCATCCCTTAAGCATGCCAAAACCTCCCCTTCATCTAATTAATAAATAATATTAACAAATTTTCGGATTTATATTAAATAAAAATTAAGAAAAATAGTTTTCTCTCAAATTTCTCAATTAGAGGCTTCCCTAAGCCCTTAGGAACACATTTAGGGAACATGCAACCTACAAAAGCTAAGTTTAGAAAAACCCTAAACTTTCTCTAATTTCTCCACTCAAAATTGCTTAATGAAAAATTACATTTTTGATACCAAAAGTCTTCCCTCAAGCTCTTCTAGTTATTCCCATAAAAATTTCATCAAAAAGAGAAACCCTAAATTTCATATTTAGTGTTTTGCTTAAAAAATTTGACATCTAGGGTAGGAAAACCTAGATCAAAGCAAACCCTAAAGGTTTCCTAAAAAAATTTCTAAAAAAAACACAAACCCTAATATTTTCTCTATGCAAAAACTCAAGAAAACTTTCATATCTTTAAGAAAAACTTACCCCCAAGTCTTCCTCTAGGCTTTTCCTAAAGGTTCTCGTGGGAATCTCGCCGGAAAACCCACCGACCGTCGGCCTTGGAGTTCCTCCCGCCGCTTTCTCCTCAACTCGTCGCCTCCCTCTCTTGTTCTGCCGAAAGAAACACAAGGGACTGAATAATTCGGTCCCTTAAGGCTTTAACACTCTATGCAATACTAAAGGCGCATGTGCCCCCTCTCCCAAGACTTCTCTAATGTCATATGAAGGGTAAAATGGGTATAAAAGGCCAAAATTTACTTAACGCACTTCGGTGAATTTTAATTCTCAAACCGTGCGAAATTAACTACAAGTTCTATATACCGTTTCGATCGAAATTTCGTGACGAATTTAATAAAATTTATTTCGTCAATTTCCGACGACATCGAAATTTCACTTAAATTTGTCGTGGCGCATCGATATGCGTGTGACACACTCAAATGACGAATTTCAGGTTTTATAATCCTCCCCTCCTAATAAAAATTTTGTCCACGAATTTTAAAAGAAAGGAAGAACAAACAGTCATACCTTACTCAAAGAGATGAGGATAGCACTTCCTCATTTCTGACTCTTTCTCCCACGTGACATTCTTTTCCAATCCATGCTTCCATAGTACTTTCATGAACGGTATCTCCCTGCTTCTAAGTTGCTTCACACTATACTCCAGAATACGCTCCGGTTCTTCCACATATGTAAGATCTGGCTGTAAGTCCACATCTTCCGATATGATCTTAGAAGGATCATCCGATAAATACTTCCTTAGTGAAGAAATATGGAACACATTATGGACAGCATAAGTAGTGGATAAAGCTAATCTGTAGGCCACCTTCCCATCATAGGCCTAATCTTTATAAAAACAAAGTTTCCCACACTAAATTCCACAAAGCGGTGCTTAGCATCATAATACTTCTTCTGCCTATCTTGAACTACTAGTAACCTATCCCTGATCAATCTGATTTTGCTTGTGGCATCATCAACAAGATCTGATCTAATGACCTTCCTCTCACCTGTCTCTGCCCAACAAAGAGCTGTTATGCATTTCCTTACATAGAGGGCTTCACAAGACGCCATTCCTATACTGGCTTGGAAATTATTGTTGTAAGCAAACTCTATCAAAGGGATATGAGATTTCCAACCTCCACCAAAATCAAGAATACACAATCTCAATAAGTCTTCAAGAGTTTGAATAGTCCTCTCTGTTTGTCCATCAGTCTGAGGATGGAAGGCTGTACTGAATGTCAATCTAGTGCCCATAGCCTCTTGTACTTTCCTCCAAAGTTTAGAAGTAAATCTACCATCTCGGTCGGATACTATGGACTTAGGCACGCCGTGCAATCGTACAATCTCAGCTATATACAACATTGCGAGCTTCTCAACTGAATCAATCAATCGGATAGGCAAAAAGTGAGCAGACTTTGTAAGCCTATCAATGACAACCCAAATAGCATCATGACCCTGTCGTGATCGGGGTAAACCTGACACGAAAACCATAGTGATATCATCCCACTTCCACTCTGGAATCGGTAAGGGTTGAAGTAATCCACTTAGCCTTTGATGTTCAGCCTTTACCAACTAACATGCAGTGCACTTAGCAACAAAATCAGCTACACTCCTCTTCATTCAGGGCCACCAAAATAGACCCTTAAGGTCTTGATACATCTTATTACTACCAGGGTGGATAGTATACGCAGAGTAATGAGCTAGAACATCCTTCCTCAAATCATCAATATTTGGTACACAGACCTTGCCTTTATACCAAAGGATATTGTCCTCATCAATAATAAAATCCTCTTCATGTCCAGCCTTTACTAACTGTATAATTTTCACAAACTCTGGATCTTTCCTTAAAGCTTTAGCTATCTTATTTTTCAAATCAGCTTGCACAGTCAACTGACTCAACCATCCTACATTTCCAGCTGTAGGAAGTACCACTGATAACTCCAACCTATCCATCTCTTCAATCAGCTTCTCTTGTTGAGTTAGCAAATTATTTAACTTTGTAGGCAGTTTTCTACTCAAAGCATCAGCAACAGTATTAGCTTTTCCCGGATGATACTGAATGTTTAAATCATAATCATTAAGCAGTTCCATCCGTCTCCTCTGCCTCAAGTTTAGCTCTTTCTGAGAAAATATATACTTTAGATTCTGGTGATCAGTGAACACTTCACAATGTACGCCATATAAGTAGTGTCTCCAAATCTTCAAGGCAAAGACTACAGCAGCAAGCTCCAAATCGTGGGTTGGGTAGTTCTTCTCATGACTCTTCAATTGCCTAGAAGCATAGGCAACTACTCTCCCATGTTGCATCAAGACACAACCCAAACCCTTCAGCGATGCATCGCTGAAAATCTGAAATCCCTCAGTACCTGAAGAAATCGTAAGAATTGGTGCAGTCATCAAACGAGTCTTTAACTCTTGAAAGACTTCCTCACACTAACTGCTCCACTCAAATTTAACGGCCTTTTGAGTCAATCTACTCAAAGTGCAGCAATCTTGGAAAATCCCTCTACAAGCCTTCTATAGTAGCCAGCTAACCCAAGGAAACTCTGTATCTCGGTCATTGTCATAGGTCTTGGCCATTCAACTATAGCCTGTACCTTATGCTGGTCCACATAAATACCATCTCCACTAATGACATGACCCAGAAAAGTCACATTCTTCAGCCAAAACTCGCATTTAGAGAACTTGGCAAACAATTCATTGCCTCTTAGAGTTTACAACACTGCTTGGAGATGATTGGCATTATGCTCTTCATCACAAGAATAGATAAGAATGTCATCAATGAAGGCAATAACAAACCTATCTAACATTGGCTTGAAGACTCGATTCATCAAATCCATAAAAGCAGCTGGGGCATTTGTTAGCCCAAAAGGTAATACAGTGAACTCGTAGTGTCCATACCTTGAGCTAAAGGCTGTCTTCGGGATGTCTTCCTCTTTAATTCTCAACTGATAATAACCTGACCTCAGGTCAATCTTGAAAAAGACTATGGCTCCCACTAGCTGATCAAATAAGTCAGCAATCCTCGGTAAGAGATACTTGTTCTTAATGGTAAGCTTGTTCAATTCCCTATAATCGATACAGAGTCGCATGTTACCATCCTTCTTCTTTACAAAGAGAACTGGTGCTCCCCAAGGTGAAGTGCTAGGGCGAATAAATCCCTTCTCCAACAATTCTTGCAAATGAGACTTCAACTCCTGAAGTTCTTTAACCGCCATACGATAAGGTGCTTTTAAAATAGGCTCAGCACCAGGTAAAAGATCGATTGAGAAATCAATCTCTCTAACAGGAGGCATTCCAGGTAAGACTTCAGGAAACACATTAGGAAAGTCTCTTACCACGGCAATCTCCTTCAGTTCTGGCACTTGTTTGGAAGTATCCCTTACATGAGCTAGAAAGCTTGGGTACCCCTTCAAAATTAAACTACAAGCCTTTATAGAAGAGATGATAATAGAAGATAGACCTTGATCGCCCTGGAAAACAAGTTTCTCTCCTCCAGGAAACTTGATCTTCACCATCTTCTTATTGCAGTCTATGGAGATGAACTGATTTGACATCCAATTCATCCCTAAAATCACATCGAACTCAAACAGGGGTAAAACTATCAACACAACATCAAACTCTTTCTCACAAATAGTGAGAAAAGTGGAACACATAAGTGTAGCAGTCATACTATACCCATCCGGTAACAAAACTGACAATGTAGTAGGCATAGAGCAAACATCCAATGCATGCTTCTTAATGAACTCCTGACTAATGAATGAATGCGATGCTCCAGTATCGAAAAGTACTCTACTAGGAAAACATTTGACATGAATAATACCTGTAATCACATCAGGAGATTCCTTGGCTTCTTGCTGTGTAATGGCATAAACCCTTGGTTGCACAACAGGTCTCGCAACCGGATGACTAGGCACTAAAACAGAAGCAGTAGACTCTTGAGCTCTCGGTCTACCAATAGTAGAATGTCTCCCAGTACTCTGCTGAGGTGGAGGAGCACTAGATCTCCTCTCCCTTGGACCCTTTGGGCAATTCCTAGCCACATGCCCAGGCTAATGACAAAAAAAAACAAACATTGGAGCCCGATAAACATTCACCTCTATGCATTTTTCCACACTTGTCACAAGTTCTGGCACTTGAAGAACTCCCACTACTATCAGTTCTGATCTTCTTTACACTAGAACCTCCAGAACGAGTTTGGAAACTCCTGGTCCTCTCAAAGCCCTTCCTCTTATGTTGGAAATCTCTCATCTTCTAAACAGTTTGAAAATCAATTTCTATCCTTCTTGCTTTTTCCACCAATACTGCATAATCATCAAAACTAAAGGGAATCAATGGCTGACGTATAGCATCGCGAAGCCCTGATAAGAACTTTTGGCACTTGTCCTCAGTAATAGTAATAATCTGAGAGGCATAGCAGGACAGTGTGGTAAACTCAGCTTCATACTGCATGACTGTCCGATCACCTTGCACCAGTCGCATGAATCTCTCCTGCATATGACTCCTCGCAGAAGGAGGCACAAACCAATCTCTGAAGACTTTCACAAAGTCCTCCCATAAGATCTGGGAAGCTGTTCTACCACCAAACTTCTCCAATGATTGTCCTCTCCACCATCTCTCAGCCTCCCCAAAGCAAAAGTGGCTAAGGTCACCCTCCGATCAACAGGACATTGCATACCCTCCAGTATCTTTTCAATCCTCAAAAGTCAGTTTTCAGCATCTACTGGCTCTCCTACTGCTGTAAAGAGAGGTGGTCGCATGTCTTGAAAAATCTTCAAATACTTGTCTACCAATGGCTCTCTCCTAGAACTAGACTGGGGCTGTTCTTGTGAATGCTGAATAAAGTGCGTGACAGCCGCCATCATCTGATTAAAAGTATCCATGGTAGAGCTACTACCACCAGCAGGACGAGCTATAGAGGGTACTGATGGAACTTCTCTACCAACTAGATCATTATGCCCATCAATCTTGTCATCAATGGCATCGGGTTCCTGATCCATAGCCCTAAACCAACCAATTCAATATTTATCACATCATCATACATTCCTAACATGTCTAAGACTCATGTCTAGGACGTATAAATCAACCTAATGGTGCTTTATACAAATTCAAATCCTAAACCTTGTTGCTCTGATACCATTCCTGTCACGACACGGCCCGGTTAGCTTGTATATACGAGGCGGGAACGAAATCGGACATTCAGATCAAACTCTATGCATCTTTCATATAAATTCTAAAAACATTCAAGAACAAAAAAATGCCTCTAAACATTTTATCTCCATTCCACAAGTTGTTCACAATTTACAAGAAGACAACTTATATCTTATCATGCTCTGCATGACATCCAAAAATAAAGTAAGGAACTACAACTAATGAAAACAGTAAAAGAACCTGTCACCCGGTACGCGTCGACTGTATGTAAACCTCGGGTGTTCGGCCATCACTTAACAATAGGTTCTCCTGAAAATTTCCCAAAACTAGGGGGGGTGACCTATGCTCAGTAATTGACAACTACAGCTAAAGTTCGTGTACATTTGAAAGAAAAGAACTTGTGGATTAATAACCTACACATGTGCTAATAGATGTCTTAAGACATGTCTTGAAGAAAGTATTAAGTTGACTATGTATTGAACATGATATGAGCTATGCTTGTCTAACATTAGATAACATGAAATATGATTTCTTAACATGAGATAACATGAGATATACTTGCATATGTTTATCTTTCTATTCATATTATATACATCCGTCCCGAAGTACCGAATTGTACTGATCAGGTACACATCTTTAATGGTCATATCATTTTCCTTTCTTTCCATCTTGCCTCAAAGGCCTTCTTTACTCAAAGAGCCACATCTTGGTACTCCGCATCAACAATCACAATCTATACATTTCATATATTCATATATCATAAGTCTGATTAAGCATGAAAATGATAAGAAGATGCTCATGCTCATGATTTCATATGATATGCTAAGAAACTTTAACACAAAGTCAAACCACTAAGTAACCATTGAACATGAACATGATATAAGAACTTTGAACAATAATTTTTCTATCTTCTTTGCAACCAATAACATAAAGCAATATATATATAACGAAATGAACATTTTCCCTAGCAAGTAGAGTCACTTACACATAAGAAGCGTTACTTTGAAAATTTCCCGCACAAGTCGTCACCTCTTTTCCCTTATTCCAGCCTAAGGGAAAAAAAATTTCAATTTCTATTACTTACATTTAAATCTCTAACATTTTAATTTTATTTAAAAAAAAATTATTATTATTTTCGAATTTACTATAATTCCCAAAATTTTGACTTTCACATTTTGCTAATTTCATCCCTTAAGCATGCCAAAACCTCCCCTTCATCTAATTGATAAATAATATTAACAAATTTTCGGATTTATATTAAATAAAAATTAGGAAAAATAGTTTTCTCTTAAATTTCTCAATTAGAGGCTTCCCTAAGCCCTTAGGTACACATTTCGGGAACATGCAACCTACAAAAGCTAAGTTTAGAAAAACCCTAAACTTTCTCTAATTTTTCCACTCAAAATTGCTTAATGAAAAATTACATTTTTGATACCAAAAGTCTTCTCTTAAGCTCTTCTAGTTATTCCCATAAAAATTTCATCAAAAAGAGAAACCCTAAATTTCGGATTTAGTGTTTTGCTTAAAAAATTTGACATGTAGGGTAGGAAAACCTAGATCAAAGCAAACCCTAAAGGTTTCCCAAAAAAATTTCTAAGAAAAACACAAACCCTAATATTTTCTCTATGAAAAAACTCAAGAAAACTTCCATATCTTTAAGAAAAACTTACCCCCAAGTCTTCCTCTAGGCTTTTCCTAAAGGTTCTTGCCGGAATCTCGTCGGAAAACCCACCGACCGCCTGCCTTGGAGTTCCTCCCGCCGCTTTCTCCTCAACCCGTCGCCTCCCTCTCTTGTTCCGCCGAAAGAAACACAAGGGACCGAATTATTCGGTACCTTAAGGCTTTAACACTCTATGCAATACTAAAGACGCATGTGCCCCCTCTCCCAAGACTTCTCTAATGTCATATGAAAGGTAAAATGGGTATAAAAGGCCAAAATTTACTTAACGCAATTCGGTGAATTTTAATTCCCAAACCGTGTGAAATTAACTACAAGTTCTATATACCGTTTCGATTGAAATTTCGTGACGAATTTAATAAAATTTATTTCGACGAATTCCGACGACATCGAAATTTCACTTAAATTTGTCGTGGCCGATCGATATGCTAGCAACGCACTCAAATGACGAATTCCGGGTTTTACATATAGCTCCTAATTTTTTTTTAATTGAAACTTAGAATTAGAATCTAATGCCCTTGAAGATAAAAGAATTTGGGAACTCATTTTTAGGAGCAAATGAGTTTTCTAATATTATCATAATAATACGATTCAAGTTTGTGAGTAATACAATGAATGTACGAAAATACAAGAGAAGGCATGTCATGATTCAATAAACAATTATCATATGACTAAAAAGGTCAACGTTAATGGAAGAGCTAGGGTATCCATTCAATGGGGGCACAAGTAATATTCATCTATTTGTTTTCAGCAGCATTATATATATATATATATATATATATATATATATGTTTGATGTACCATAAAGAATCATATCACAAGTTTTTAAAATATTTATAATTAAACATAATGGTTTGATGGAAAATAAAAAATCATATAAAATTCACGCGTCTTTAAGAACCATATAATGTAGAACGGGTAGGAAGCTTTGCTAAGGAAAGGATCTCCTCTCCAAAAAAAAAAATCTGAATGCAAGCCTAGGAGAGGCCTTGGGAAATTTCAGCCTTGATGGTGAAGAGTCTTGGCTGGAGAAATTTGCTGGAATCCTTTGAACAGCAGCTTTAACAGCAAATCGTGGTCTTCCAAAGTGCTGGACAACAACAAACTGCTGCGGGGATCTCTGGACAGCAACTTTGGCAGCAGTGACAGCAGTTTTGATCTTCCAAACAGCAGATGTGAGGCTAGCAATGGCTGGGTTTGCATGGGCAACGGCTGAAACTTCAAGCTACAGTTTTAGGAAGAAGAGGCTCAGATTTTGGAGTCTAAACCTGAGAGAAACTTCAGGTTTCTATGGTGAGAGGCAAGTGGAATTGAGAGGAATTCAAGCCTTGAGTCAAGCCCAGGATTGACGTGGTAGAGAGGGAGTTTAAGAGGGAAATAAGGAGGGAGGGGCGGCGGGATAGGCATAAAAATATATGGGGGATTTCTATTTCTAAATCATTACATTGATTTAGGAAATAGAAAAAGGAAATAAGGTTTAGAAAAATCGGTTAAGAGCAATGTGGGGGATTTGGAAATAGTTTCCAAAATAAGGGGAGAATAAGAAATAAATAATAACTCAAGCCCATATGGGATGAGAGGGGCCGGCGGCATCCATAGGGCAAGGAATGATTGAATGCAATTAATTGAGATTGCTTGATTTAGGATTTGGGATTTAGGAAAGAAATAATTAGATCCAATTTGAATTTGAAATTCAAATAAAATTCATATAGTAACTTTCCAAAAATAGAATGATAAATTAGGAAAGAATTCAAATTTCAAATTAGTGGAATTTGAAAATTTGAAAACCGCCCAAAATTAACTCACCCAAATTAAGTTTGAATTACATCATGAATGAGATTCAATACTTTCCTAAAATAGCATTCTAATTTAGGAAATTAATTGAAATTCAAAATTTGAATTTCAATGGATGAAAATAATTTCCTAAATTATTTGAACTCTTTAGGTAAGCTTTAAGATGACATTGACTTCTCATTCATGGAGACAAATTGATGTGGACATCGATCAGAAGTTCAAGCATGTGTATCGCCGGAGACAGCGCAGATCGACGACTACGATTCAGAGTCTTTACTTTTGATGTATTTTATGTTTTATGTAGTTTGCATTTTCATTTCCTAGTTTACCCCTATGGGGAGTGTTGTCTTATTGTAGCCCAAAGGGCATTTGAGTACTTTTATTTCTTTATGTTTGAAGACCTATATATAGTGGTCTCATGCTTTGTAAAAGGGTAATGAATATTTGAATGAAAATTGTTTTTGTTTCCACTTCTTCTTCTTGCATGAGAGCTTGAGAAGGGAGAGAGCTCAAGGGGAGCAAATCGCAAGGCCCACCAGTCGTTGGAAGAGTCCGCGGCTCATGGTTAAATTCTTCTATCTTCTCGTTCGTGTTTCCTCCATCTTCTTCCCCTCCACCACAAGAAATCCCTTCTAAACCCTTACTGCCGCCGCCCCCTTGAGGAACCCGCCGCCGACCACTTCCATGGCCCCTGCCGGCGACTTCCCCCACCCGTCCAACCCCATCTCTACACAAGTTTCAAATTTGAAATTTGAAATTCAAATTTCAAATTCTTTCATAATTTGGAATTCCAATTTAGGAAAGTTTTCATGACGAATTTCAATTTCAATTTAAGTTAAATTGGAGCCACTTAATATATTTCCACATCATCACCCCAAATTGGAAACCCCTTCCATTTGATTTCTCCCTCTCCCCCACTCCACATGCCGCCGGCCATGCATGGCCCCTCCCTTTAATTTTCCAATTAATGCATTAATGACCCCCTTAATTTGAAATTGAATTTCAAATTAATCTTCCCCACTTTTCATTCAAAATCCTGAAATAAATTTCAGGTTTTGAATTGAAACCCTCTCTCCCTCCTCTAGTGAACCCGCCGACCCCCCTATTGATAGGCTCCATTAAGTGCTCATTACTCCCCCTTAATTACATTTGAAATTTAAAATTAGTCTTAAATAATTCCCTCCAAATTTACTAAAATCTGAGATTAATTTCAGATTTGAGTAATTCTCTTGCTACACTCATCTAATCTAGACCCCCTCTCTCATTGCACCCGCCCCTCTCTCTCACCTTGGCCGAACTCCGCCTTCCCCTTGGAAATCCCGCCGGCTCCTCCCTCCTCCTCCTCCTTCCAACGCAAAGACTCCCCCTCACCGCCACTTAATCCTCTTCTCCTTGAAGGATTCTCCAACGTCAAGCATGTATGGCGGAGCCGGAGTTTGAGTGGGGATTAGTATTCAACGCCGACGGAAGCCTTAATATCCTACGATCCCCATTCTTTGACGTGGGATTTGAAGACGGCTCTACCGTTGAAGAGTACTTGGAACGAGTTGTGCCGATTCTTGCGGATGTCATCGACCGCCGAAGTCCAAGCTACGATTGGAACATTAACAGTCGATCGTTCCCGCCGTCCTCGCCACCGTCAACCTTTCCGTGGTTCAAGGCCATTGGGTTTGCTACCATCCTCGTGGCATCGTTGGGTTTGCTAAAGACTTTCTCCCGCTAAGCCCCACTTGAGTGTGAGTGAGCAAGGTAACTCATTGCGAAATTTCTAAATATTAGCCATGGGATTCTATTTTATTCCGCATTTGCTTTATTGTGATAACTTCGAGATTTATCGCTTATTGTGTTCAAACAACTAGTTTGTAATCGCTTATCATAACATTTTAACAATGGAAAACTCTTGAACCTTAACTTACGATACTCTAATCTTACACTAGTATACTTTGTGATTCTTAATGAATTTCATGTGCAATTCTTGATAGTTTCACATCATTTGGTATCAGAGCATGGCTAGCATGCTTTGTCTTTGCTAGATGCATCCTAGGAACCCACTTTAGTTTATCACTAGTGGTTTGCATGCATAACATCATTTAGATAGCTTTATTTCTTGTTTTCCTACAGCTGTCCAGAAAAATCTGCATCATTTACTTCATCTTACCTTAGTATATTCATTTGTTTAAGTGCTGCCATCTTCACCTTGACATCCATAATAGTCTAGGCCACTTATACATTTGCTGTCCGCTAATTTCTGCACTTAGTAGCGCCTTTTGGGTGAGTTCTAGGAAGTGTTAGTTTGCTGTCCTCCCTCTAGAACCCATCTAAGTTACCTAGATAACATCGCCTTTTATTGTGCTTGCTGCCCGGATCGTCCCAGCTGCTATAGGTACCTTTTTAGTGAACACTTTGGTGCGTTTAGTTGCTGCCCTTCGCTTAGAAAGTCTCCCTAGTCACCCCAAGCACTCAACCATGGATCCCACACATATGCAAGCGACCTTAGACATGATTGTAGGCCAGTTGGGCACAATGTCACAACAAATTAGGGACACCCAAACGAGTGTAGCGGAGCTTAAGCGTCATACGGGAGAAAGACTAGACAACATCGAAAGGATAGGGCACCAGGCCATCTATACTCCCTCTAGACCCCAATCTCCTTATGGCGAAGATCACCGAACTGAGTACGGACCTCCTAGAGACTACTACCGACCCCATCAAGATCAGGTAGGACGTGACGCACCTTGGAAGGACAACGATACCCAACTCCTTAAGAGTATTAAGATAGATGCACAGACGTTTGATGGTACGTTAGAACCCCAAGTTTTTCCTGATTGGCTCAAAGAAATGGATAGCTACTTCAAGTAGTATAATATTTCGGAAGAGAGAATGTTAGATTTGCTGAGATGAAGTTAACTGGTAGAGCCAACCAGTACTGGACTAACATAGAACACATGAGAGAGACTCGAGGAGAATACCCCATAGCTGACTGGGGAACGATGAAGCAAGAACTGAAAAGAAAATATCTCCCCCCCCCTCATACTACCCTAAATTTTTAGATCGTTGGAATAGATTGACCAAAGGAAGTAGGCCCGTTAAGGAATATATATCAACCTTTGATGATTTCATGATACGCTGTAACGGGAAAGAAACCACCACTCCTACCCAACTTCTGTCAATGTTTAGAGCTGGTTTGAGAGAAGACCTTACAAATGAGCTTTTTGCCAGAGGAGTGAGTACTTTTGAAGCTGCCTGCAGTCTAGTACTGGATTTAGAAGAGTCTAGGAGCCATGCCACTAGGACTCAAGACTCTCGACCCAACCCGTTCAAGTCTTCCACTAGCCAACCTTACAACAAGCCCACTGGACCCTCAGACAGTCGACCTTCCCCTGGTCAAGCCCAACCTCGAACGGACTATAAAGGTAAAACACCTGAACGGGAGATACCCAAAACTACTGCCGGCACTAAGTGTTTTAGATGCCATGGGTACGGACATATTGCCTCTCAATGCTCCAGCACGTTAAGGTCACTATAATTGAAGAAGTGACGAAAGAAGAAGAAGAACCCGAAGCCGAACTAGTTCACCATATTGACGACGATGAGGATTTCTTCAACGAGGAGGACACTGCTGTGATCCACTGCCTCCAAAAGATGAATCACTTGGATCTACAAGTCGTTCGGTGTGCCTTCTCTCAACCTAAACCTAGCGACGACTGGCGAAGGACCTCGATCTTTTACACTTTCACTAAGATTGGAGACAAGAATTGCAAAGTCATAATAGACAGTGGAAGTTGTATTAATACCGTATCTTCTGCTATGATTTCAAAACTTCAATTAAGGACCACACCACACCCGAACCCCTACAAAGTCGTCTGGATCAACTCGACCGCCTTGAAAGTGAAAGATAGGAGTCTCGTTCCTATTGAGTTCATTGGATATAAAGAGAAAATCTGGTGCGATGTGTTGACAATGGATGTGGGTCAAATCATCCTTGGCTGCCCTTGGTTGTTCGACAACGATGTACACATTTATGGCCGATCGAACATTTGTGTGTTTGAACACGAGGGCAAGAAGATTAAATTCCTACCCACACAACCTAAGTCTACCAAAGAAGAAGTTAAGCCCAACTCCCTGAAACCCAACACGGGCCTGAATTTATTAACTGCTAAGGACTTAGGTATGGAACTAGAATCTGGATCCCCTCTTTACGCTTTAGTAGCTCGGGAAGTAAGTGTAAGTCAAGAAGAACCAATCCCTGAGGAAGTAAGACCACTTTTGGAAACCTTTTCCGATATCTTCCCTGAAGATCTGCCCCACCAACTGCCTCCTTTAAGGGACATTCAACAAGCTATTGACCTAGTACCTGGAGCCTCTTTACCAAATCTACCCCACTACCGAATGAACCATACTGAACACGAGGAGCTCAAGAAGCAAGTGGATGAGTTGTTACAACGGGGATTCATTAAAGAAAGTCTGAGCCCGTGTGCTGTCCCCGCCCTTCTTACCCCTAAGAAGGATAGGTCGTGGAGAATGTGTGTTGATAGCCGTGCTATCAACAAAATCGGGGCTATCAACAAAATCACAGTCAAGTACAGCTTTCCTATCCCTCATTTAGATGATATGCTTGACATGATGACTGGAGCCACGCTTTTTTCTAAAATAGATCTCAAAAGTGGCTACCACCAGATTAGAATACGCCCAGGAGACGAATGGAAGACTGCATTTAAGACCAAGGATGGGTTATATGAATGGACTATAATGCCTTTTAGTTTAAGCAACGCCCCAAGCACTTTTATGAGAGTAATGACTCAGATCCTTAGGTCTTTCCTTGAAAAATTTGTTGTAGTATACTTTGATGATATCCTAATCTACAGTCATTCGGTGGAACAACATTTGAATCATCTAAGACAAGTTTGTGAAATTTTAAAAAGGGAACATATGTATGCCAATCCTAAGAAGTGCACTTTCCTAACGAATCAAGTAACCTTCCTTGGATTTATCATCTCTTCCCAAGGCATATCTGCTGACCCCGAAAAGGTGCGAGCTATAAATGAGTGGCCAGAACCCAGGAATATTAGAGATGTTAGAAGTTTTCACGGATTGGCCACATTTTATCGGAGGTTTATTCTAAATTTTAGCGCCATAATAGCGCCAATAACGGACTGCCTGAAAAAAGGAGAGTTTCTTTGGACCATAGCTGCAACTAGGGCCTTTGAGGAGATTAAGAAGCGAATGATGGAAGCCCCTGTGATGAGATTACCTGATTTTTCTAAAGTTTTTGAGGTGACTTGTGATGCGTCTGGAATTGGTATAGGTGGATTCCTATCTCAAGAGGGACACCTGGTCGCTTACTTTAGCGAGAAGTTGAATGATATTAGACAACGGTACTCCACCTACGACAAGGAATTTTATGCCATTATTTAATCTCTTAGGTATTGGCGACACTACCTTCTGCCACAAGAATTTGTTATCTTTTCGGATCATGAGGCTTTGCGGTACATTAATTCTCAAAAGAAACTCAACGCTCGGCACGGCCGTTGGGTTGAATTCCTGCAAGAGTACACGTATACCATCAGACATAAAGTAGGATCTGAAAATAAGGCTGCTGATGTCTTAAGCCGTCGGATGATGATTACTAGGAAGATGAATACTGAAGTAATAGGTTTCGAGCAACTTAAGGAAGACTACTTGGACTGCCCCGACTTTAAAGAAACCTATTCTGCTCTAGCAACTGGAGATGACCGGATCATAGGAGATTTTATGATGGAAGATAGATACTTGTTTAAGTCCCAAAAACTTTGTATTCCCAATACGTCACTTCGAGAGTTTCTTGTCTGGGAATTACATGCTGGAGGTTTAGCGGGTCACTTTGGACAAGCCAAGACCATTGCGTCTGTTGAAAATCGTTTTTACTGGCCGAGTCTTTAGAGGGACGTTAACCAATTAGTAAGGCGGTGTCACACCTGTCAATTGGCCAAACAACGAAAGCAAAACACCGGCCTTTACACACCTCTTCCCGTGCCTAACCAACCTTGACAGAATGTTAGCATGGACTTTGTTTTAGGGTTACCCAAGACCGTTAGGAAGCATGACTCAGTTTGCGTAGTCGTAGATAGATTTTCTAAGATGGCCCATTTTCTCCCATGCTCCAAAACTTTTGATGACTCTAGAATAGCTAAGCTGTATTTTGATGAAATTGTGAGACTTCACGGCTTTCCCAAGACCATTGTGTCAGATAGGGATGTGAAATTCACTAGTTGCTTTTAGAAAACATTATGGCACAAAATGGGAACCAAATTACAGTTCTCCACTGCTTTTCACCCCCAAACGGATGGTCAAACTGAAGTAGTGAACAGGAGTCTAGGAAATCTTTTAAGGACCTTGGTAGGAGAAAATATTCAGGATTGGGACTCTAAACTACTTATAGCTGAATTTGCCTACAACAACTCTGTAAACCGATCTACGGGTCTAAGTCCGGCTGAAGTCGTGTACGATTACCTACCTAGATAGCCCATTGATTTGATTCCCATGAGTTCTAAGGTTAGAATTTCAGAGTCTGCATCTGCATTCGTATCTCATCTTCAAGAATTGCACAGAGAAATAAATAAAAGAATTCAACAAAGTAATACTCATTATAAGATTGATGTTGATCGTAAGAAGAGATTTACAGAATTTGAAATTGGAGATTTTGTTATGGTACGGATTCGTCCGGAGCGGTCGCCCCAAGGAACCGTTAAAAAGTTACATGCTAGAAGTGCGGGCCCATTTAAGATAATCTTGAAAGTAAACAGTAATGCTTATGTGTTAGACCTTCCTGAAGGCTTTAATATGAATCCTACGTTTAATGTTGAAGATTTAGTAGCTTTCGAGGGACCCGAGTTTAACCCTAATAATCCACTTCATAATAAGCCTTGTGAGAACCCACCTAGTGAGATCCCCAGCCAACCACCACTCCCCAATTTACCCCATTTACCCATTGCGGAGAAGGTCGAAGCTATACTTGACGATGAAATCATTTCCACGAAGGAAGGTGGACGCCAAAGGTACTTGGTGCACTGGAAAGGGAAGCCGACGACAGAGGACACATGGGTGGATCGAGAGGAGCTGGAGAGTTTAGATCCAGATCTCCTAGAGATGTACGAGAGCTCCAGAGATTTTTACTCGACGGGGTTGAGCTTTCTCCCACCTGGGGAGAATGATGTGGACATCGATCAGAGGTTCAAGCATGTGTATCGCCGGAGATAGCGCAGATCGACGGCTATGATTCAGAGTCTTCACTTTTGATGTATTTTATGTTTTACGTAGTTTGCATTTTCATTTCCTAGTTTACCCCTATGAGGAGTGTTGTCTTATTGTAGCCCGAAGGGCATTTGAGTACTTTTATTTCTTTATGTTTGAAAACCTATATATAGTGGTCTCATGCTTTGTAAAAGGGTAATGAATATTTGAATGAAAATTGTTTTTGTTTCCACTTTTCTTCTTGCATGAGAGCTTGAGAAGGGAGAGAGCTCAAGGGGAGCAAATCGCAAGGCCCACCAGTCGTTGGAAGAGTCCGCGGCTCGTGATTAAATTCTTCTATCTTCTCGTTCGTGTTTCCTCCATCTTCTTCCCCTCCACCACAAGAAATCCCTTCTAAACCCTTATTGCCGCCGCCCCCTTAAGGAACCCGCCGCCGACCACTTCCACGGCCCCGGCCGGCCACCCTACCGGCGACTTCCCCCACCCGTCCATCCCCATCTCTACACAAGTTTCAAATTTGAAATTCAAATTTCAAATTATTTCCTAATTTGGAATTCCAATTTAAGAAAGTTTTCATGACGAATTTCAATTTCAATTTAAGTTAAATTGGAGCCACTTAACATATTTCCACATCATCACCCCAAATTGGAAACCCTTCCATTTGATTTCTCCCTCTCCCCCACTCCACATGCCGTCGGCCATGTATGGCCCCTCCCTTTAATTTTCCAATTAATGCATTAATGACCCCCTTAATTTGAAATTGAATTTCAAATTAATCTTCCCCACTTTTCATTCAAAATCCTGAAATAAATTTCAGGTTTTGAATTAAAACCCTCTCTCCCTCCTCTAGTGAACCCGCCGGCCCCCCCTATTGATGGGCTCCATTAAGTGCTCATTACTCCCCCTTAATTACATTTGAAATTTAAAATTAGTCTTAAATAATTCCCTCCAAATTTACTAAAATCTGAGATTAATTTCAGATTTGAGTAATTCTCTTGCTACACTCATCTAATCTAGACCCCCTCTCTCATTGCACCCGCCCCTCTCTCTCACCTTGGCCGAACTCCCCCTTCCCCTTGGAAATCCCGCCGGCTCCTCCCTCCTCCTTCCAACACAAGGACTCCCCCTCACCGCCACTTAATCCTCTTCTCCTTGAAGGATTCTCCAACGTCAAGCATGTATGGCGGACCCGGAGTTTGAGTGGGGATTAGTATTCAACGCCGACGGAAGCCTTAATATCCTACGATCCCCATTCTTTGACATGGGATTTGAAGACGACTCTACCATTGAAGAGTACTTGGAACGAGTTGTGCCGATTCTTGCGGATGTCATCGGCCGCCGAAGTCCAAGCTACGATTGGAACATCAACAGTCGATCGTTCCCGCAGTCCTCGCCACCGTCAACCTTTCCGTGGTTCAAGGCCATTGGGTTTGCTACCATCCTCGTGGCATCGTTGGGTTTGCTAAAGATTTTCTCCCGCTAAGCCCCACTTGAGTGTGAGTGAGCAAGGTAACTCATTGCGAAATTTCTAAATATTAGCCGTGGGATTCTATTTTATTCCGCATTTGCTTTATTGTGATAACTTCGAGATCTATCGCTAATTGTGTTCAAACTAGTTTGTAATCGCTTATCATAACATTTTAACCATGGAAAACTCTTGAACCAAACTTACGATACTCTAATCTTACACTAGTATACTTTGTGATTCTTAATGAATTTCATGTGCAATTCTTGATAGTTTCACATCACAAACAAGGGTGGCCGGCGGTGGAGGAGCTAATGGGGGAAGGTGGCCGGTGGCTATGGGAAAAATTCGTGGAGCTTGGTATGGAGGTTTGGCCAAGGGGTTGAGCAAGGAGGAAAGATGACAAGATGAATATGACAACAGGGAACAATAAAAGAAACAAAACAAAAACAAAGATAAAAACGAAAGATAGAAGACAAGAACCGCGAGCCTCGGACTCTTCCGACGACTGACGGGTGATGCTTTGCCCTTCTCCAAGGGACTTCAATTCACGAGCCTGGACGCATCCTGCGGCTGGTGAAAACTCTGATCCTCTCATAGGAATCTCACTAACGCTCTCTCACAAGAAGAACACAAGTGTGGACACAAATTTTTTTAATATCAAATCTTCATGCCAATGTCCGCATCACCATATCATAAAGCATTATAGTAATTGATAATAAATAAAAAGAATTGGTCAAGTATTTCATTCCAATATTTGTGTAGTATTTATATAATTTTATGAGAACTTCTAATATGACACATATAAAATAAAGGAATAATAATTACATAATAGTTACTATAATCCACGGATTGATGACTTTACTATAATCCACGGATTGATGAGTTCACAGAATAACTATAATATTCTACATATTGATAAGTAGGCAGTAAGGTTCCCACAAATTAGTGAGATGGCATTAGAAGAAGGAAAGAAAACGAAAGTCTTTATGAGTGTGGCTTTCAATTAGCATAAATTATGCAAATGTTTCACAATGATAATCTAGCAAAAAGAGTCATAAAAGATATTACAAAGAACCCGATCAATTCCAATAAATCTAAAAGGCTTCATATTTGATAGATAAAAAACCTTGCAATCTGATGTTAAATTGTGATTTGTTATCAATTGAGACTCAGAGTGTTGTAGAAGGTTAACTCTGTTATTAATGATAACCTGGAGTGAGAGTTCAATGGAGAAACAAAACCAATGGAAGAAGGTTGGTGTTTGCACTCTTGCTTATAAAGATAAGCATGTGTTTCAGTTTGAAATTTTGGGAGATTAGTTTTAAAATCTAAGTATGTAAATGGTAATTCAAAATGAAAGATACAGAAAAAGAGATATGAAGGCATATTTTTAATGTTATAGAGTTCTAGAAGGCTTATTAGGGGGGAGGGAGATAGAGAGAGTGGGGAGAGAAGAAGAAGAAGAAGAAGAAGAAGAAAGAGAACTCATGGCGTAAATGCATAAATAATGGAGGGGTGCAAGGCACATGAACAGAAAAATAAAAATTAAGCTTTAATTGATTGTAGGTACATAACGAGGGTGTCCTTTATTGTCAAGAAAATAGAGTAGATGTAACAAGGTACGTAATGACGGTGCCCTTTATTGTCAAGAATATGAAGGATATCTAACAAGTCATTACTGAAGTTCTGGTGACCAGACATTCGAATATATACTTATCAGCAGCAATAAGGGCTCGATGTCATTATGTTAATAAAAAATGGCTTGGTGGTATGTTAACGAATTGGTCTACTACAGAAACAAGACTTCAGAAGTTCAGGGACTTAAGAGCAGAACAAAAGATGGGGAAACTCAATCGTCTCCCCAAAGGAGATGCAGCAATGTTGAAGAGAAAGTTATCTACCTTGCAAGCAAATAGAAAAAAAAAATAACTAATTTATGTGGCAGCTTACTCCGCAGAATGCTGGAGGAGCCTAATTACAAATTGCTTGATGCCGTCAGAAAACTCAGGACTGGCATCAGCTATCATGCTTACTACCTTGTAACTCACCTGCAATCCACAAATGGAGGAGGCATGAAAAATATAGCAATCAAAGAAACAAAAAAGTAGTAAGAAGAATTGCATACGCTGATTAAGTGAGAAATGACAGTATGCTCGGGTTCTTGTCTATAAGCTGTCATTAAAGATAGCAATGATGACAAATTCTGCTTGGAAGCCATGCATAGTGCAAACGAATCATCCAAGATTCCTACGGTAGAGGAATTAATAGAAATGATTAAGAGGACTAAAAGAATTAATATTCAAAGATAAGAAGCCGGAAAAAATTACCAAATCTGTCCGTTGCAGATAGTTTATTGTTCTCTATTGCATATTTGATTCCAGTTTCAAGTTCACCATTATATTTCACCCTATAAAAACCTGTTTGATCAACATTTAATTTGATCCAAAAGAATCCAGCTTTTTCTCCAGTATTAGTGACTGAAGAATCAAAAAGTTGAGAAACATTAATAAGCTCTAATTTTGTTTCTAAAAGAAACTTTTTCGTAGTTGCGTATGAACCACAGCACAATGTGATAGGAACAATCCACTCCCCAGCCCCAGCGGAACCACTTGCCAGAAAATGAGACTGCACAAGAGAAACAAATGCTTGATCAACAAGGAACTAAATTTTCAAAATTAGAAAAATAAAAAAATTTCAAAGCATGATCAATTCTAATTGAATTGGTAAATAAAAGGGACGTGACTAAAAACAAGTTATCTATGATTGTTTTGTAGTTAAGCAAGCTAGTAGTTGGTTCGTTGTTAAACGTACTGAAATACTTGTAAACGACACTCGATTCAATCCCCTCAACCAGGTTGTGACTCCATTATAACATGAAGATTATAAATACAAAACACGTAAATAGACCCATAAAACTGGGTAAGACTGAGCGCGCGAACCACTGATCAGAACTTGGATTTGTCTGAACTCTGAAGCCTCGTACATCATATACCCTCAAAAACTGGTTCGTGGCACCAACAAGGGAATGCTTGAAAATATGAAACCATAACTAAACTTGTCCTTTTTCCATACTTTTAAAATCAAGTAACACCTACATCAGCACCTGAGATGGAAGCAACATCCCATAACATGTAACCATGTATCTAATTTCTAAATCTACCTCATTTAGCACTAAATATAGTTAGATTCAAGTTTTACTCAAATTTAAATTAAAATTTTCCACTCCTACTTGGCTCAAACTCAGCTAAAAACAATATTTTTTCCCTTGCATCGCAATTTTATAACTTGATAATAAATTAAGTACAACAAGGGCAATAAACAAGAATTGTCAGAGAAAAAATACATAAAATGAAATAAAAATATCATGAAGCACAAGTAACCATCGGAGTTTAAAAACCACCCAGTTGACAGGTTTTTTTTCTTGTTCTGACCCCATCTGGTAAAATAAGATATGAAACCTCAAATCCACCAGAGTATCATCAATCAGTAAGCTCCCAGCAGATTCAAGAGCATGCTGTGAATCATGATCATCAGAGACTTCAACATAAGTAAGATGAGGAACTTCTAGATTAGGAGGGTCAACATACAATGTACTATGTATCAGAGGTGTAGATAATATAACGGTAAGACTAGTAGGGCTGGCAACAAAATTTTAGCTTCTAGAGGATCAATTGGAATCTAATTCTTAGCACAGACATCAGCTGTGGAAAGAGCAAAGATTCAACCAATTGTGTGTTATCTCTTGACCTGAACTTTTCCTTTCTTAAATCCAAATGGGCCTTGAAATAACCAAAATAATTGTGGCCAAAGATCTTGCAGAATAAGCAATATTGAGGGATTCTTTCAAATTCAACCTTAAGGCAATAAATCAGAAAAAGATGTGAGTATCCACACTACATTTGAAGTGGAGAAGTAACGCCCATTTCTACCACGGCCCTGACCACTAATGGCATTAAAAGACTGGCATTAGAAACATCAACTTGCAATTTTATTACCAAAAATACATCTCAAAGAGATGGAGTGATTAAAGTAAGGTGAAAATTCTCCTTCAGATTATCAAATTCGAGACATTATTCTATGTTTTAAAGGTTGTATCTATATTGGTAAGTCTTCTTCTCTAAAAAATCAAATTCTCATTGAATATCAAAACAATTTAAAAACCACTCAGCTGACGGTTTTTTTTTTCTTGTTCTGACCCCATCTGGTAAAATAAGATATGAAACCTCAAATCCACCAGAGTATCATCAATCAGTAAGCTCCCAGCAGAATCAAGAGCATGTTGTGAATCATGATCATCAGAGACTTCAACATAAGTAAGATGAGGAACTTCTAGATTATGAGGGTCAACATACAATGTACTATGTATCAAAGGTGTAGATAATATAACTGTAACACTAGTAGGGCTGGAAACACAGCTTTAGCTTCTGGAGGATCAATTGGAATCTAATTCTTAACACAGACATCAGCTGTGGAAAGAGCAAAGATTCAACCAATTGTGTGTTATCTCTTGACCTGAACTTTTCCTTTCTTAAATCCAAATGGGCCTTGAAATAACCAAAATAATTGTGGCCAAAGATCTTGCAGAATAAGCAATATTGAGGGATTCTTTCAAATTTAACCTTAAGGCAATAAATCACCAAACAGATGTGAGTATCCAAACCTACATTTGAAGTGGAGAAGTAACGCCCATTTCTACCACGACCCTGACCACTAATGGCATTAAAAGACTGGCATTAGAAACAACAACTTGCAATTTTTCCAAAAATACATCTCAAAGAGAGAGAGTAAACTGATTGAAGTATGGTGAACATTCTCCTTCAGATTACCAAATTCAAGACATTATTCTATATTTTAAAGGTTGTATCTATATCGGTAAGTCTTCTTCTCTAAAAAATCAAATTCTCATTGAATATCATTCCACACCTCTTGCCGGACATCTAGGGAATTCTCAAAACAATTAAACAAATCTCTTCTAATTTTTATTGGCCTAGACTCCATAAAGATGTCACTGATTTCATTAATAAATTAAAACCTCTATCTTGCCTCCTGCCAGTCTTTTAACTCCTTACCCATCCCATTACAAATTTGGGAAGATTTATTTCTAGGTTTCATTACCGGCCAACCTACAAAAAGGTACACCACCATTTTAATAGTAATTGATCGTTTGTCCAAATATGCTCATTTTGGCCCTTTACCTCCTGATTATTCTTCTTCTCAAGTGGTCAAACATTTCACACATATCATTGTTACTTGTAAATTGAGGTCCTCAACCATTGTTTAGAACAATATCTTCATACATTTACATCCACTACTCCCCAATTATGATCTAAATTTCTTTGTTGGGCTGAACTTTATTATAATACATCCTTTCATATGGTTATTCAAATGAACCCTTTCCAGGCCCTATAAGGTCGATTAACTCCATCAATTCCAGCATATATTCATGGCATTCTGACATTTATTATGTAGACACCTTATTAACAATTCGTGACTGTTGGAGAATTTTTGTATCCTCAAACGTATTGCATATTTTATAATCGAGTACGGCATAAGAACATGATATATTACCCCAAAGAGTAAAAATATCATTTCCTTATGGACTCAATAATAAAATTTACAATTATTTAACAGAGATTCCCCCACTCAATGTTTGGTTGAGTGGGGTTTATTTATTTCTGGGGTACAGACATCCCATAAGGGCAAGCCCCTATGATTAATTACATCCCAAATTTGATTTGGGAAAACTTTTGATTAAACTAGTGGTTTTGCTTTTTTAGAAGCCATTTTAGACATTGGCTAAAGTTTGCTTTTTGTTTTGAAACCCATGAAAGTCTTAGCAAAAGGATTTGGCCTTTAGGAATTTCAAGAAAGAGGTTTGATTAACTAAGGATTAGATTTTGGGAATGAAAGCCAAAGGAGATGAAGTAGGAGTACTTGATTCTGAGGGAAACTCAGCGGTGCTTGGACTATCATATGTTGGGCTTTACATTTTTGAATCTAAATTTAGTTTGAGTTGATATTTTATTAGAAGATTGGGGCTTACATCCCAACAACACTTGTTGAAGGAATTGCCCGAAAGATGAGGGCTTATAGGGTGATTTGAAATCAACCCTTGCCTCGGACCCTAAGACTAAGGTGAGGACCACCGATAGGTAGTGCCTCGAACCTAGATCTAACGAGTGCAAAGAGGGACTTACAAGCTACACCTCATAAGAGGCGTAACCCGCCCGACCTCTGGATTTATTGTCCCGCCTGGAAGGGACTACCAGCTAAACTCCCCCTAATCGCTTTTAAAACCATGTTATTCGGTCTCAATGCAAATATAGAGTGGTAGGGTTGTTTTTATTTAGAAGATAGGTCTTACAACTTGGCTTTGAGGCCAAGATGCCTAAGTATGTGGGTATGCAAATGCTGACTCACAAAGAAAAAGACTTTTGTTATCTAATCCTTATATGGAGGCATTCTATATGCAACATGCTTGGGCTATGCATGATTATTTTAAGCTTTTGGAAAACTTGACCCTTTAAAAGAGAGCCATGCAAATTTTCTTTTGTTAGAAAACCATGAAGCCTAATTTCATTTTAGGTTGCTTACATTTTAAAGGGGTAGAAAACTTAGTTTTTATCCTAAGAGCCTAACGTAGTCAAATCCAGGCCACGCCCACAGAAACAAAAGAAGAAACCTAGAAAAAAACATGCTTTTCTAATGCGCACCCAGTAAACACTTCAACACATGCTTATATATAAATTAAGACAGAAATGTAAATAATGTCTCAGTTATTACAAACATGTTTGGCAGCTGAGTTGCATGCCATTATACAACCCAGTTATATTTACAGACTCTACTTGTGGGGGTCTTCAAGCTTTAACCTTTAAGGAGGTCTTTGGCTTCATCTCCAAAATGGTACTTTCTCCCTTGATCTTCCTTGCTTTCTGATCCAAACCCCACAAGTTTTACACCCTAGATCTAATCAAATACATGGTGTAAAAAGAAAAAGACTCAAATCTGCAAAATAGAGTCAGGCGGCAGTTTATATAACAGAAATATGATCGTCCCAAAATTGGCCTAACACTTAGAGTGCTAAGTGCTAGGCCCCTGCTTCTACCCTATTGGCAACATCTTTGGCGGATTTTAAGTAGTACCTGTCATGCAAATAGTTTATTATTATTTATGAGCGCCCCCCTTTTTAGATATGGGCACCTGCACAGAAAAGCATTTATATCTCTATACTAACCACTTAAGGACAAGTGCCCACACGCAGACAATCCAAAAGTCAACCACTCCACAACATCAATCACATGCGCACGCAAAGAAAAATCCTAATCCTAGCATGCCTAAGGGGTTGTGCATCTAAGTGTGTGAGGTCTGTGTGGTATGTCACACTAAGGGTCCTCCTAGTGTTTGGGTCTAAGGAAGAAGTGCCCAACATGTGGCTTTTGGTGCCACTTGTTGAGGGAAATTCTCCTTAGCTTTTGGAGCTAAGAAGAAAAGGTATGAATCTGACATTTAACTTTTGAGCTAAATGTTGGAGAGTTCTCTTTAGCTTTTGGAGCCAAAGAGAGGAGAAATCTCCTACAACTTTAGAGTTGGAGGAGAATTTGAGGAAAATGCAACTTTTGGGTTGCAAATTCATAAAGATCTTTGGATACTTTGGTATCCAAAAAGAGAGTTGCACCCTTCCAACTTGAGTTTGGAAGGGCAAAGAGAAATAGGACTTGAATCCTAAGCTTGGGGTGAAATTACTTGTTGTCTTTAGTTCAACAAGTTAGATAAATTGGGACAAAATTGGATCACTCGATATAGGTTGAATGAAAGTGGGCTTCATACAACTTTTGAGTTGTAGGAAAAGTGAAAGAACCTATGGCTTTGAGCTAAGGTAAGGAATTCCTTAAGACTTTTGGGGTCTATAGGAGTGGAAGAGGATTTGTAACTTTAAGGTTACAAATCAAGAGTGTACCTCCTTGAATTTTTTGTATTCAAGGAGGTGGAGTTTCATTTCCTTAATTTGGGTTAAGAGAAATGAAGAGAATTTTGGTGGTTTCCTACAATCTAGATTTGTAGGAAAAGAAGTAGTCCAATGTGCAATCTAGAGATTGCAAATTGGAGGAATTCCTTTGGACATTTGGTGTCCAAAGAAAAGAAAGGTTTCATCCCTCCAATTTTGGGCTGGAGGAGAAAAGGAGATGGGATGTAACTTGAAAGTTATAACTCCAAGAGGATTCTTTGAACATTTGGTGTCCAAAGAAGGGAATAATCATTCTCCTAAATTTAGGCTTAGGAGAATAAAAGGAAAATCCCTTGAACACTTGATATTCAAAGGGAGATAGCCACTCACTTATTTTATATTAAGTGAATGGGGGAAGTTTCTTTGAATATTCGATGTCCAAAGAAAGAGGTAAACATTCACTTAATTTGAATTAAGTAAATGGTTGAGTATTCTTAGGAGTCAGATCCTAAAGGCTTTGTTTATATTCTTTTGAGCCCTTCTAGAAGTCATTTGAGAACTTCTACATGGGCTTAAAAGACCATTAACAAAGAAGGCATTTATTGTCTTATGCTCCAAAAATGAAGGAACTCATACTCCGACTCTGAATTTGTTTGTATCCTTTTAGGCCCCTCTAGAGGTCATTTGGGCACCTCTATATGGGCTTTGAAGGCTACTAGCAAAGGAAACATTGTTGATTTTGTGTTTCCAACAAATGTAGAGAGGAAACTTAGACTTTGAATCTAAGTTTTGGAAAGGTCCCTTTGAACATAATGATGTTCAAAGAGCTCAAAGGGAGGTATGCATTCTTCTAGCTTGGAGTCTTGGAAGAATAAGCAGGTCTCCTACAATTTGGTTTGTAAAATGTGAGAGAGAGGTAATGCAACCTAGATGTTGCAAGATTGAAAGAGATCATTTGAACTTTTGGTGCTCAAATGAATTTCTCCATTCACTTAATTTAAGTTAGGTGAAAAGATGAGATAGACTAGGATTTAGATCCCAAGTCCAAATGAGATATTCATTTGTTAGCTTTATGTTTAAACAAATGAAAATGAAGAACTTAGAAATTGGTTCTAAGCTCAAGGATCTCATGTGACAGTAGATGGAAGCAATGTTTAAAATTGCGTAACTGCGCCTCGAGGCGGTTTTCGTCCGTGAGGCGAGGCGTAAGCCTCGAGGCGGTCTGAGGCGTAAGCCTCACGAACACAGAATTGCGTAAATGAAAAATTAAGGGTTTTAGCAGGAAAATAATAGCAATAGTTGAAAATAAGAAAGTAGATGCAATAAAATCAAGTCCCAAAGTACAAAATCACAAAATATTAGTTTAACAAAACTCCCAAAATACAAAAAACATATAAAATGAAATCATATCCCATCACTAAATGGGTCTTCAAGTGAATCTTCTTCGCCAATTGTATCTATGAATGTCATGTCATCATCATCATCAATATGACTCACTTTTCTCTTCCCTGTTCAATAAAAGAAAAGATCATTAGCATATTAATTGGATGAACCACTCATTATCAGGCAGACTGGCAGAGAACATATACCTTTACTTGCAGAGCTAGTAGATGTGTGTGGTGTGGTACTAGTGGATGTACCCGTTTGATCTGCTTCGCCCCTCAATACATCCACATTTAGATCTTCTACCTGTAAGTCTGATAATGGCAAATCTGCCTCATCATTTATGAATCACTCATTATCAGACAACACATCATCACACACCAACGGGTCCTCATCATCTTTCAACCCCTTATTCCTCAACCTCCTATCTCTTAACCTCTTGTTGTGCATTATGTATACGAGGGAGTTCATTCTGAGTGTAGATAGTCGATTTCTTCTCTTTGTTTGCACTTGACTATATGTACTCCAATTTCGCTCACACCCAGAAGAAGAACAAGTGAGGCCCAACACTCTCACAGCAAAACTCTGTAGCTCAGGGGTGGAATCACCAAATTGGATCCACCATTCAACTGTTTTCAAGAAAAAATATAATCAAAACTCAGAACTGAATAAAGTGTATTGCATTTACCAAATTAATTATACCTGGAGACCGTTTAGAAATGGTTGCTTTTGCTGCATTCAAACAAAAAAAACCCTCTTTATTCCGGAACAGAACAAGCTGTAAATCTGCAAGCTCCCTATCTGCCTGCTCCGGTATTAATCTTTCCATACAGTGATATAGACCAAGCTTAACCTCCGGATTTGAAGATTTTTTCTCTGAATATTGAAATTGAGGGTTAAGATAATATGCAGCTGCATGTAGATGTCGGTGTAACTGCACCTCCCACCGAGCATCAACGATATCCCAAATCTCCCTATAACTTGCCTCCTCTCCTCCCAAGTTATGTGCAATCAACTCCTTGGCCTCATCCATAGCATTATAAATAAAACCCATAGCTGGTTTTTTCTCTGCATCAACTAAGCGTAGGACTTGCACTAAGGGTCTCGTGCTCAAAATAGCATAGGTCACAGTAGCCCAAAATTTATCATTCAGAATTATCTTTCTTATCTCGTTTCCCTCACTCTTCTTCCCCCAAGCAGAGTTTAGCCATTCAGTTGATGTAAACATGGCTTCCAAAGGTTGCCTCAACTCCATCAAGCTCTGCAGTGTCAAATAGGAGGTGGCAAACCTATAGATTCACAGTGCCCAAATGTTAAAACTATGAACATACAGTTGGAATGATTTACAATGTAAAAAATATGAACATACCTAGTGGTTGCAGGTCGAATGATTTCTTGCTTTGAAAATTTTCTCATTAAGCTTAAGACCCAAGAGTGATTGTAGATGAATTTTGTAATCTTCTTCGCCCTAGCAAGAGCACTCTTGTGCTGACGTAAGTCACCAAGATCCTCCAATATGAGATCAATACAATGTGCTGCGCAAGGTGTCTAATAGAGGTGTGTCCTCTTCTCCATCAACATCTGACCAGCTGCTTTGTATGCACGCATTATCAGTCACTACCTGGACAACCAACTGCTCTCCAATCTCCTCAATAACTCCATCAAGTAAATTGAAAATGAATGTAGCATTCTTCACCTCATCAGAAGCTTCAACAGATCTTAAGAACACTGTACCATAGGGATTGTTGACAAGGATGTTTATCAAACTCCTACTCTTCATGTCAGACCATCCATCTGACATTATAGTCACACCTGTCTCAATCCATGTCCTTTTAATCTCATCAATGGTTCGCTCGGTGTTCTGCAACTCCTCTTTTAAAATCCAAGTGCGCAACTCATACATAGAAGATGCTTTCAACCCTCTTCCATACAATCCTACAGACCGCATCATACTGAAGTAGGCAGGCGATGTAGCAACATTAAATGGTATTGCATTTTCAAAAAAGAACCTCCCAATGTCCATGCAAACCTGTCGCCGACCCTCTCTAGTACCAGCTGCAGGCATCATCTTTGCTTCTCCTCTATCTGCTCCTGGAGTAGTCATGTACTGATCCATAGGACCCCGTGCACCTCTATTATGTATAGTGGAGGAAGAGCCCTTTCCACTCTCGCTCCCAAAATAAGCACCGTGGTCGACCCTTTCATCAAATTGCTGCTGTTGTAAGTGTTTGACAGTGGTAGTTTTCTTCATGTAAGCACTTATTTCTTCCTTCACATTGTCCGGCACTTTTGCACAAGGTGCTACGTTCTTGTGAGAGCATGATAAGTGCTCCTTCATGCGGGTTACTCCGCCCTTCACAACTTTCTCACAAAAGTTGCACTTTAAATAGACATAGCTCTTCTCTCCGCCGCCAATGTCAACTTGTACACTATACTTCCAAGAAGGGTCCCTCCGCAATGACGTATTCGTCTTTTCTTTACCTCTAACAATGTCTCCTAAAGCAAAAAATCAAATACACTAAAAAAAACAAAAAAAAACTAAACCCTAATTTCTCTTAAACTTGCAAAATATATGCCTAAACTTAATAAAAATACCTAAAATCCAATGTGGAGTACTCCTAGAGGGTGGCCGGAAGTTTCCACTTCGCCGGAGAGGGGCGGCGCTGGCGGGAGGAGCGGCGGGAAGCAAGGCCGACGGTGTGCGTAAGCTGTTTTCGCGACCTGGAGCGTGCGGGAGGGAGAAAAAATCGGGTTTGGCTGAAGGAGACGGGTGAAAGAGATAAAAAGACCTCATTTTAAGTAAGTGGACCCTACCCAGAATTGCGTACGCCTCACAAGGAATTGCGCAATTGCGCCTCTGAAGCGCGCCTCAGCCCCTGTGAGGCGTACGCCTCTTGCAAGACCAAAATTGCGTAGGCTATGAGGCGTTTTTGGGAGGAATTGCGCAAAGGCGCGCCTCAAGGCGCGCCTCTCATTGCGCAATTTTAAACAGAGGATGGAAGTTTTGGAAAGCTTCAAGTTGATACACATGAAAGAAGAAATGATGTTGGGTTGTTGATTTTTGTCTCAACAAATGAGAGAAGTGAATTACTTGGAGTTTGTTTCTAAGATTTGACCACCATGTAATGATGTTTGATTGGAGCCTTTGGAGATTCCAAATTATCATACATGAGAGAGAGGAGTACTCATTTGTCAATTTTATGATTTAACAAACGAAGGGAAAAAGAAGATTGGTTGGTTCTATGTTCCAACACAAGGATTGATAGTTTAGAATTTGGTTCCAAACTACAAAGATTCATGTGTAGGAGCATTTAGAGCCTTGGATAGTCTCTAAATACAACACATGAGTGAATTGTTTGTTGATTAGGTGCTTCAACAAACTAGGTGGGAGAACTTGAAAATTGGTTCCAAGTTAAAAAGAATTTGTGCAATGATATATCTGAAGTTTGAGGTGCTCCAAATATTATTGCATAAAAGGTGTAATTTGTAGTTTTTGAACTACAAATTAAGAGATTCATCTACCAATATAGGTTAGGCAAATGAGAGGCTAGATTTAGAATTATAAGCCTAAAAGGGAATTCTTTCATTGACTTTAGTCTCAAAATGAAAGAAAGGGAGAGCTTAGATTTTTGGCTCTAAGCTACAAGATTTTCATATAATGATATGTTGGAATTTTAGGGAATTCCAAATCATCATGTATGAAGGGAGAAATGTTTATTTGCTAACTTTGTGTTGTTAGCAAAATAAAAATGGGGGAGAGGCTTAGGATTTGTTTTCCTAAAACCTTGATTCATGCACTATAATAATTGGGACTTAGAGAACGTCCCAACTATTAAGTGTGAGGGACATGTACATAAGGAAGAGGACTTCTCACTCTCCTACAAATGTTTTGGATTTGCTTAAAAGAGGGAAGGCAAACTTCCTAATGCACTGGAAGGTTTTCCCAAATCAAATTTGATATGATTTTGAGGATTTGAAAGTTTCTAGGAGAAACCTAAAGATCCATTTTGACAAGATCTAAGGGAGACCTAAGAATAGACATGTGATGGTTTATAGCTCCTAGGTTAGGGCTAGGATTCGCACAATCTAATATTTGGAGCCTTGAGGATGCTCCAAAAGTCATGCAATGATATATGTTCGGGGCCTTAAGGAGGTCCCAACTACCATGCATTTAGGGAGATGGGTGAGTGCTTGTAGAATTTATATCTACAAGCAAAGAGAGTTGAACCTGGGATTTTTGGGGTCCTAGTTTAAGATTTGTTCATGCAATGGAAAATGGACACTTTGAGATGCCCCAAAATTCCATACATGAGGAATGGAATGATTTCCAAATCAATTTTGGCATGATTTGGGTAGGAAAGATTGGGGTGGACTTGCTCCTATGACTCTCCTAGGAAGACAACATGTGATATCATCTAAGGGACCTAAAGACATAGGATGGAATACCATTAGAAATCCTATGGATAGGCTCTAAGAATTAGTTTTCTAGAGTCTAAAGGAGAGCCTAGGGGTGAAGGCTTTCGATTGTCTTTTCGAAAGCTTTACCAAGTGCCTAAGTTATGTGTTAAAACCCTTAACCCATCAACTTACAAACTATACTAAACATGTCCAACAAACTTCCAATGTATGATGGGGTGCAATCTATAAGCTCCTTGAAGCCATAGACCACCCCATCTTTGCTTTGCAAGCATCCAAAAGTTTGGTGGGCATATTCAGGGTTTTGCAAATTGTAGGTACAAGGATCATAGCCATAGACATATAGCGAATATTCAAATATGCAATAACTCATGCAAGCTTAGTTTAGTGTTAAGAAATGAGAGCATGTAAAAAAAACTTTTTCGCTTTGCCTTCCTAAATTTGGAGTTCAATAATATTTTCCAATCAATTCATTAATTGTAGAGTTTGTAACATGAATTAAAAGTGCTCATGAACAAACCCTAACCTTATAAAAAAATGATTGAAACACATGCTTGAACGTCTAACAAATTTAGAGGAGGTAGAAGATGTCATGGCGGTGTAAAACTATCACATGCATGTGCTAATCTAGTTGAAACATATAAGTTTTAGGGTATGTTAACGCGTGCCACACTTAGACAAGAGACCTCGCACTTCTACATTTCATTAGACATTGGGCGAGCAACTAAACCTAAGGTTTGGTCAAAGGTAAGAGTACTAAACATGACATGGATATTATTTGCATGCAAAAATAGGGACGTTGAACACAAGTTCAACGCCCCATCGCCACGCCGCTATCTTTGTTTTTAGCCCTCACATGAGAACAAATCATGGAAACTTACTTAATTTTCATGATTTAAACAAGTGGACAGCGGATATAGGATTTTAGGAAAGCGAAAATTGAAGTTTCTAAGGACCTAGGGCTTGGAGGCGTCAACCACATAACAATTGGCCTTGGGGGACCCTAGGTTTCACTAAGTTTCAAAGGTATACCTTCCCCGATTTGTCCGAGCACTCCAATTTTTTGTCCAAGTTGCTGTCCAAAGTCCGCTCCGAGCTCCAAAGTCGCTCCAAGCTCCGATCCAAGCTCCAAAGTCGCTGTCCAAGCTGCTCCGGAACTCGCCGCTGCTGTCCAAAGCGATTTGAAAGCCCTAAATCGCTGTTTGGGAGATTTAGGAACCTTCTCTTGCTGTTTGGAAGTCTCCAACAGCCTTTTTCATCGCCTCAAAGTCGCGGGAGTCGAAGGAGGAAGGAGGAGAAGCTACTGCAGCAAATGTAAAGCCTTCCTTGCGTCGGTCGAGAGGGAGTCGAGGTGGTCGGGTCACCCAGGTCAGGCGAAAGAAGGAGCCGAACCTCCTGGCAGGCTTGGCCGAGGCTTTGGATGAGCTCGGACGAGGCCGGTGCACACGAGAGGGAGGCCGGAAGGGACTTCCGCACGGAGAGGAGGCGGGACGGGGCTCTCGCACGCGGGATAGGGCTCCGTTTCACCTGGTGGAGTCGCACAAAGGCTCCGCCTCTTCTCTCTCACTCGCTCTCTTTGTGTCGGGACGCGGACGAACGAAAAAAGCCACGAAGGAGTCGAATGCCCTCTCCTCTGTCTCTCCCGCTCCTTCTACACGCGAAAAGATCGCACTTGAGTGGATCTTCTGCTGTAGCCGCTGAAACCAGGCGATCTGACGGAAAACAGAGCGGGATTTTAGAGGAAATCTAAGCCGTTTAATTCAAATCTTGATTTGAGATTTGAATTGAGCTAAGACTTGATAAATTGGGCTAAAATTGGGTTCGCATTGGACCCAATTTGAATCGATTAGAGTCGATTCGGACCGAAATGGGTCAGATCGAGCCAATTTTACGAAATTGGGCTCGGATCGAGGCCGAAAAGTGCCGAATTGCGTCAAATTAAACTTGCCGACACGCGACGGGGTTTGATTTAAATTGATTTGATTTTAATTAAATTAAATTGGGTTTAATTTAATTAAATTAAGGCTCAATTTGGATTAATTTCACCTCGACGATGATCAATTGAGTTGATCGAGCGCGATCGAGCTTTGTCGGGTTCGATCGGGGTCGAGTCGATGCGAAAATATTCGTCAACAGTGACACTTTGTTACAACACTTTTCGTCAGAATATTTCTCAAGCTCAAAATCACATGACATTAATGGTAAGTCATCATAAAAGGGATTTGCAGTTCTCAATAGGAAATCTAGTATAGATTATACTACAACACTTCAGGCAAAACTTAATTGTCCGCATAACACATTTCAAATTAGCTAAATGATATTTTGGCCCTTTTCTAATTCAAGAGGTAATTAGCTCATGGCTTACCGCCTAACCCTTCCTTCTAATAGCAAAATTCATCTAGTTTTTCACATTTCTCTTCTCAAACTATTTAAAGGAAAACCTCCACTGACTCCATCCACATTGTCAAATCTTACTTTCCTTATGCCATTTTTAGCATCCCCTATTTTAAAGCTTTGTGGCCTACCACATTGTCAAGTCCGGTTGCAATGGAAATTAAACACACTAGAAGATGCCACATGGAAAAAAATTTCAGCACTCACTTCATCTTTTACTTCTCTCAACCTTGAGGACAATATTGTTTTTCATGACAACGGGAGTGTTAAACATCAACACATTTCATTATATCCGAAATTGGTACAAGCAAATTGTGAAGCATGGGCTACCAACATGAAGGACCAACATACAATCATCAAAGTCTATCAAAGAAGAAGAAAATCTCCAAAATAAATCATGTATTGTAATATAATTGAGTGAGCTACAAAGGTGTAATAAAGCTTTACTTTATTTTGTTCTCTTGAGTAAGGTAGACCAAGCCTACCTATTTTTAATAAGGAATGTATTAGGTAGACCAAGCCTATTTTATAATCTTGGCATATCCAAAGTAGTATGAATAGACCCTATTGTAAACAAACAAGCATGAATGAAATTTTATGGTTTCCTCTCTTCTTCTCTCTTCTATTTTCAGCTTGGGAGGCTACACCTACTAAAAGGTGCCTCGCTTCTTGGCCTCCAAGAAGCATATCATAGTTCTTCTAAGTCATTCTAAAATTTTAATTTTGAACACATATCCAACCTTACTTAAGGAGCATAAGTATTTATAATATTAATAATATTAGCATCAACAATAATCTTTACAGCTATAATTTTATCTCCAATTATATTAATTTCTACAATGTTATCATTCAAACTCTTATCTATAATCACACATATCCCAATTCTAATACGACTATTACCTGAATATCATAGTTTAAATCCTAAACTATCAATCTCCTTAGCCTTCTATCGAACTCATTTCGTTTCCTAAATGCATAGAATATTTATCTTCCTATGAAATATAATATCTATTAATTTAATTAATTTATCTGTAAGAGAACCTATATTTCAAGTTATTGTCCTAATTCTAAGTTCTTTGCCCACATCCGTCCATAATGTGGGAACCTTTGCATATTTAACACTGCACCCGCCCTTGCACACTTCTCACTATATTCAGACCATACTGCATGTAGCTTTGAGGGAATGACCTAACATTAACACAATGTATTAAGAGATTATTGGTGTCAAACGGCTTATTTCTACAGAATGACCGACCGAGTGAAATTATAGTGTTATTTATCGCATCTGAATCAGTAATTCACTAAATTTAGTTTGCAAACAGGACTAATTCTTTTGTGACATTTGCACTCGAACCTAAATATATCCAGCATTGCTCAATTTCCATTTTGGATGTTATACCCTCAAACTGGCTAAGAATTAATACATCTGCTTATAGATTTTATGAATACCGAAGAGAAACAACCCCATCTACATAGTGTCATTCTCCACTTGGCTCAAAACCTTGATAGACCGATGGAACACTTTAAAAATTCTATTTTAAAACCTTACTAATCGAAAACAGAAACGATATCAACAGGTTAACGGTGCATTAAAAACACCAGCCAGCTTTTATTCCTAGAATTGGATGTCACTAAATACAAATATAACTTGCAATAATAGACGGCATATAGATCAGCAATTATAATAGAATATGTAAAAGAATTAAAGTTACAAAATCAATGATAAAAAAGGCAAGTAAAAATAAATGATTTCATAGGCTTAAACCTATCCGCGCTACTCTTGGTTTGTTGAATAGAAATATGAATACTTTCTCCTAAGACTTAAGAGAGTTGCGGCATTTGTTTCAGACTAGTAAGTAGGTAGGTGTGCAAACTGATTTTTAAAATTCAATTCAAATTTAATTCATTCCCAAACCCCCATAGTTCAGCTCAAAGCTCGTATAACATCATTATGCCAAATGTTGCAGTGCAATAGGGAGCGTAGACAAACACGCAGAGTCAGCTTATTCTTAACTGATACAGCAAATTTGAGGATTTTAGATTTATAATTTGAAAGAATAAAAGGCTTAAGTTCTCATAATAACATTAGGAAATCTTGGACATGTGTACTGAAAAAGCACAGCAAAAGATATTAAGAAAAATATAATGATGAAAACATCAAGTATTAAAAAAATTACTTTGCATACCTGTTCAAGCTCCAATTTTTCATCTCTCAAAGTCACATGAACAACTGGATAACCCTTTTGCTTTGTCCATGAATTCATCAACATCTTTACTGGTTCACCGGACCCTTCCTCAAGAACATCCCACAAGTCTTCGGTTTTTGCATTGGAAAAAGCATATCTTTTCACATATGAAGCCAATGATTTCTAAATGACAAAGTAATATGTAAGTGAAATAGAATAAAAGGTATCGCATAATGGAGCTCATTTCCAGTATATATCAGCACTGTGAGGAAGACAACATAAAAAAGTAAGAAAGCTATCCAAAGCCTATCAAAGGGTATGTACCTTCTTGGTTCAGCATTCACCATCACGTTGGCACATGCTTAGGTTAGTATAGTTCAAGTAGAAGATACTTATATTCCAGTATTGAGAATAGCAAAAATGATTTATTAGTACAGCTGCCACTACTTTTTCAATAATGATTGTCCAAATAGCCAATAATGCTGCATTCATGTACATGTCGTAAAGATTGGAAATAAACACTGAGAGAGCCTATCAAGCCAAAGAGATAGAAGCCGAGTTGAAAAAAGTACTTGACAGCCAATATTCCAAGTCCACAGAGAGCTCATTAAGAAAATTGAAATAGAGTGATCCAGGATGGTAATGTAAATTATTGGACCAAAAACTGTATCTATGCACAATTTAGTGGCAGCTAACCATTACGGATGGTCAGATCAGAGCAGAACCATATGCCCCCCAAAACAGATTATGCATAAACTTAGAAGAAGCGATGCATAAATAAAACATGGAACCATTTATAGTTTAACTCAAAGGTGCAATCTTAGAATAACTTCTATATTTTCAAGAAATTCAACATAACAAAGAACCAAAAAACTCGCATATCAGTTCACGGAAAAATCCTAACCTGAAAACACTCAACACCAAGGAAACATTGCAACATTCGTATGAGAGAGGCTCCTTTTAAGTAACTGATCGCATCAAAAATTTCATCAATCTCGTTAGCATGATTTATATCAACCTGCAGAGAAAGACTTATTATTACCACATGCTATTAAGTAGTTACATCACAAACACCAAAGTAATTGGAATTCTTCATGGGTATTGCAAGCAATATGAAAGACGGTTCATCAATTTATTGCCAATAGTTTGAATAATGGATTTAGGCATAAACAACTGTGATGTGTGTAAAACCCGAAATTCGTTAATTTAGTGTGTCGCACGCATATCGATGCGCTGAGACGAAATTAAGCGAAATTTCGACGTCGTCGGAATTCGACGAAATAAATTTCGTTAGATTCGTCTCGAAATTTCGAACGAAACGATATAAAGAACTTATATTTAATTTCGCTTGGTTTTGGAGTTATAAATTGCCGAGGAAGGTTTAAGTAAACTTTAACCTTTCTACCCATTTTGCCCTTCATGATTTAAAAGAAAACCTATTGAGAGAAGGGCACATGCGTAATTTGGCTTCCTAAAATTTCCTTAAGTCATTCTCACACCTAAGGGACCGAATATTTCGGTCCCTTGTGCAATTTTTTCGGCCGAGCGTGAGAGAGAGCGACGGGAAGAGGGGAGGAGGCGGCGGAAACTTCTTTCCGGACGGCGGCCGGCGAGATTCCGGCGAGGAATCTTTAGGAAAAGCATAGGGAAAGCCTTGAGGTACGTTTTTCTTAAAAGAAATGAAGGATTTCTTGAGTTTTCTTGAAAGAAAACTTTAGGGTTTGTGTTTTTTTTAGAAATTTCTTTAGGAAAGCTTTAGAGATTTCTTTAATCTATGTTTTCCCTACCTTACATGTCAAAATTTTAAGCAAAAGAATGAAATCCGAAATTAGGGTTTGGTTTTTCTTGATTATTTCTTTAGCAAACCTTTAGGGTTTGTGTAGGAATGTATTTTAGTGAAATTTCAAGATAATTTCTTAAGGGAAAACCTAGGATCCGAATTTTAGGGTTTCTCTTTTTGACAAAATTTTTATTGGAATGAGTAGAGGAGCTTAAGGGAAGACTTTTGATATGAAAAATGTAATTTTTCATTTACCAAATTTGAGTGGAAAAATTAAGGAAAGTATAGGGTTTTTCAAAACCTAGTTTTTATAGGACGCATGCTTCCTAATTGGGTTCCTAAGGGCTTCAAGAGGCCTCTAATGTCAAATTGGAGAGAAAAAATATTTTTCCAAATTTTAATTTAATATAAATCCGAAAATTTTAGATTAAATGTTTTATTTACAAAATAAATGAATGTATAAGAGGGTATAAGATGATGTGTAGGGATTTTAGATGTTAAGGATTGAGGCTAATAATCGTTTATCACGTTGCTTTAGGTCTTGAACCGTAGAAGGAGACAAGACTGTTGTAGGGAGAGCAAAAAAAAAAAAAGGTGTAAGGTAAGTGATTCTATTTGCTAAAACAAGTATATCTTTATTGTTCAAAAGTTTTATGCTATGTTTAATGTTTCCATTTCATACAAGAATACTTAAAGATGCATTTCATGCAATTGTTCCTTAATGTCATGTCATGCAAGGGTATTAAATGATACATTTCATGCAAGTGTTACTTGATGTTAAGCATTGGTACTTAGAATGAAAAGTCCAAAACGGTCATTAACCTATCATATGTATTTCTTTGCATTATACGCATGTAACATCGTTTGTGATTGTTGATGACGGAGTATCAAGAGGTTATATACCGCCTTTGAGGCAAGATGGAATTATATGAAAATGCTATGGCCATGAAAGAAGAAAAAAAAAAGAAAGAAATGTACCTGATCAGTACGTTCGATACTCCGGGACGGATGTTTATATTATGACATTACAGTTAATCTATGCATCACATGTCATATTTTAGGCAAGTAAATGGCATATCATGTTCAATTTAACATTTAGACACTTATTAACTCATGTGTAGTATATTATTCCACAAAATATGTTCTTTCATAGATATACAAAGTTTAGCTATAGTTATCACTTGCTGAGCGTAGCTCATTCCCGAGTTTTGGGAAAAATTTTCAGGAGAACCTAGTAGAAGAGATGGCTGAAAACCCAAGGTTCACTTACAGGCGTCGTACTCCGGGTGACAGGTTCCTTTTTACTGTCTTGTAGTTGTAGTTTTTATTTTTGTGATTTTTTTGGATGGCATATAGAGTAATTGTCAAAACTTTTGATAGAGCCATCTTGTACATTATGTTAGACATCTGTGGTGTTATGGAATTGTGTTATTAGAGGCGCTTTTTGTCATGTGAAGATTTCTTTGAATAGTATTATTTTACTTGAAGAAGGATGAATTACTTATTACATGTCCGATCTCGTTCCCGCCTCGTATCTACGAGCTAACCGGGCCGGGTCGTGATAAGAGTGGTATCAGAGCTAAGTTAAGATATGAATCAATACAAGCGCCATTAGGATGATATATGAATCATAGGAAACATACGTTTATAGGACGTTTGTTTTAGGAGTTATTGAATTTGGGTTACTTTCATTGTTTAGGGCTATGGATCAGGAGCGTGATGCCACTGATGGCAGTACTGATGCTATGGATCAGGAGCGTGATGCCACTGTTGGCAGTACTGATGGCAACACTGAGCAGACTGGAAGGGAAGTTCCATTTGTTCCAGCTGTTACACCCCCTGGTGGTGTTAGTGGTGTTCCTTTTATGATACCGCCTCCTGGTGGGAGTAGCAGTACTAGTACGGATGCCTTCACTCAGATGATGATGGCTGTGACACAGTTGATCCAGCGTTCTCAAGAGCAGCCACAGCCTAGTTTTCAGAAGGAGACACCTAAAGAGACTTTAGTGGATAAACATTTGAAGATATTTCAGGACATGCGACCACCACTCTTTACGGGAGCAGGAGAGCCCATAGATGCAGAGAATTGGCTTTTAAGGGTGGAGAAAATTTTGGAGAGCATGCACTGTCCAGCAGATAGAAGGGTGACCATAGCCACCTTTGCTCTGGATGGCGAAGCAGAAAGATGGTGGAGAGGACTGATGTTAGAAAAGTATAGTGGCCGTGATGCATCTCAGATTCTATGGGAAGACTTTGTTGAAGTCTTTAGAGACTGGTTTGTGCCTCTTACTGCAAGGAGGCAGATGCAGGAGCGCTTCATTAGATTGGTGCAAGGAGAGAAGACTGTTATGCAATATGAAGCTGAATTTACCATGTTGTCTCGATATGCACCCCAGATTATTCCTAATACTGAGGAGAAGTGTCAAAGATTTTTGGCAGGACTTCGTGATGCTATTCGTCAGCCACTGATCCCTCTTAGTTTTGAGGACTATCCCGCTTTGGTTGGAAAAGCAAGAAAGATAGAGATTGACTTTCAGGCTACTCAAAAGAGGAGAGATTTCCTTCAGAAGAAGAGGGGTTTTGAAAAGACCAAGAGTTTTCAGATGCATTCTAGTGGGCCTAGTGTGAAGAAAGGTAGAGCTGACAGCAGTGGGAGTTCTTTCAGCAGTAGAGCTTGTGACAAATGTGGCAGGACTCATAGAGGAGAATGTTTATCTGGCTCCAATATTTGTTATATGTGCCATCAGCCTGGGCACATGGCTAGAAATTGCCCAAGGGGTCTAAGGGAGGGGAGGTCCAGTGCTCCTCCACCTCAGCAGAGTTTTGGGAGACAGCCTACAGTTGGTAGACCCAGAGCTCAGGAGTCCACTGCATCGGCTTCAGTACCTGGTTATCCGGCTACGAGACCTGTAGTACAGCCGAGGGTTTATGCCATCACGCAGCAAGAAGCCAAAGAGTCTCCTGATATGATCACAGGTATTATTTATGTTCAGTGTGTACCTAGTAGAGTGCTTTTTGATACCGGTGCATCGCATTCATTCATTAGTCAGGAGTTTGTTATGAAGCATGCATTGAATATCCATAGTGTGCCCACTACATTGTCAGTAGTGTTACCGGATGGGTCTAGCATGATTGCTTCAAGTATGTGTTCACCCCTGCTTTCTTTATGTGAGAAGGATTTTAAAGTTGAGTTGCTTGTACTACCTCTTAAGGAATTTGATGTGATTTTAGGGATGGATTGGATGTCTAACCAGTTCATCTCTATAGACTGTAATAAGAAGGTAGTGAAGATCAGGCTTCCTGGAGGAGAGAAGCTTGTCTTTCAAGGTGATAGAGGTATCTCTTCTATGATTATTTCATCTATGAAAGCTTGCAGTTTAATTATGAAGGGGTATCCAAGCTTCTTAGCTCATGTAAGGAACATTTCGAAGCAAGTACCAGAATTGATGGAGATTGCTGTAGTACAAGACTTTCCTGATGTGTTCCCTGAAGTATTACCTGGAATGCCTCCGGTAAGAGAGATTGATTTCTCAATTGATCTTGTACCTGGTGCTGAGTCTGTTTCAAAAGCACCTTATCGTATGGCGATTAAGGAACTTCAGGAGTTGAAGTCACAATTACAAGAGTTGTTGGAGAAGGGGTTTATTCGACCGAGTACCTCACCTTGGGGAGCACCCGTTCTCTTTGTTAAGAAGAAGGATGGTAGTATGCGGCTTTGTATCGATTACAGGGAGTTGAACAAGCTTACTATTAAGAACAAGTATCCACTTCCGAGGATAGATGACTTGTTCGATCAGCTAGAAGGAGCTACAGTCTTTTCTAAGATTGATTTAAGATCTGGTTACTATCAATTGAGGATTAAGGAGGAAGACATCCCTAAGACAGCGTTTAGCTCAAGGTATGGACACTACGAGTTTACAGTGTTACCTTTCGGGCTAACGAATGCCCCAGCTGCCTTTATGGATTTAATGAATCGGGTCTTTAAACCGATGCTTGATAGTTTTGTCATTGTCTTCATAGATGACATTCTGATTTATTCTTATAATGAAGAGCTACATGCACGTCATCTTCAGGCAGTGTTACAGACTTTAAGAAGCAATGAACTGTACGCCAAATTCTCCAAGTGCGAGTTTTGGCTGAGGAGTGTAGCATTTTTGGGTCATGTGATTAGTGGAGACGGTATTTCTGTGGACCAGCATAAGGTGCAGGCTATAGCTGAGTGGCCTAGACCTACGACAGTGACAGAGGTACGGAGTTTTCTTGGGCTAGCTGGTTACTACAGAAGATTCGTAGAGGGGTTTTCTAAGATTTCTGCACCCTTGAGTAGATTGACTCAGAAGGCAGTTAAGTTTGAGTGGAGCAGTCTATGTGAGGAAGCTTTTCAAGAGTTGAAGACTCGTTTGATGACTGCACCGATCCTTACTATCCCTTCAGGCAGTGATGGTTTTCAGATTTTTAGTGATGCATCTCTAAGGGGATTAGGATGTGTTCTGATGCAGCATGGGAAGGTAGTTGCCTATGCCTCTAGGCAATTGAAAAATCATGAGAAGAACTACCCAACCCACGATCTAGAGCTTGCCGCTGTAATTTTTGCCTTGAAGATTTGGAGACACTACCTATACGGTGTGCGGTGTGAAGTGTTCACTGATCACCAAAATTTGAAGTATATCTTTTCACAGAAGGAATTAAATTTAAGGCAGAGGAGATGGATGGAATTGCTAAATGATTATGATTTGGATATTCAATATCATCCAGGAAGAGCAAATACAGTTGCTGATGCTTTAAGTAGGAAGATGCCTGTGAAGGTAAATTGTTTATTGACCCAACAGGAGAGGTTAATTGATGAGATGGAACGTTTAGAGTTGTCCGTGTTACTTCCTACTACAGGGAGTGTATGGTTAGGACAGATGACAGTGCAACCTGATTTGAAGAGTAAGATAGCTGAAGCATTATTGAAAGATCCAGAATTTGTTAAAATCATTCAATTGGTTAAGGCAGGTCATGAGGAGGATTTTACTATGGATGATACTGTATAAGGGCAAGGTTTGTGTGCCTAATGTTGATGAGTTGAGGAAGGATGTTCTTTATGAAGCTCATCATTCTTGTTATACCATTCATCCTGGTAGTAACAAGATGTATCAAGACCTCAAAGATTTATTTTGGTGGCCTGGGATGAAGAGGAGTGTAGCTGACTATGTCTCCAAGTGTTCCACTTGTCAGTTGGTCAAAGCTGAACATCAAAGACCAAGTGGATTACTTCAGCCCCTACCTATTCCAGAGTGGAAATGGGATGATATTGCTATGGATTTTGTATCGGGTTTACCCAGATCTAGGAAGGGTCATGATGCTATTTGGGTAGTCATAGATAGGCTTACAAAGTCTGCTCACTTTTTGCCTATCCGATTGACTGATTCAGTTGAGAAGCTTGCAGTGTTGTATGTGGCTGAAATTGTACGTTTACACGGTGTGCCTAAATCTATAGTGTCTGATCGAGATGGTAGATTTACTTCTAGATTTTGGAAGAAAATCCAAGAGGCTATGGGCACAAGGTTGAAGTTTAGTACAGCTTTCCACCCCCAGACTGATGGGCAATCAGAGCGGACTATTCAAACCCTTGAAGATTTACTGAGACTGTGTGTACTTGACTTTGGCGAAGGTTGGGAATCTCATGTTCCTTTAATAGAGTTTGCTTATAATAATAGCTTTCAAGCCAGCATAGGAATAGCTCCTTATGAAGCACTCTATGGAAGGAAATGTAGGACACCTTTATGTTGGGCAGAAACTGGTGAGAGGAAGGTGATTGGCTCAGATTTAGTTGATGATGCTACAAACAAGATCAGAATTATTCAGGAAAGATTGCAAGCAGTACAGGACAGGCAGAAGAAGTACTATGATGCTAAGCACCGTTTTGTGGAATTCAGCGTAGGAGACTTTGTTTTCATTAAGATCAGACCAATGAAAGGTGTACTTCGTTTTGGCAAGGTTGGCAAGCTTAGTCCCCGCTACATTGGTCCTTTTGAGATAGTAGAAAGAATTGGGAAAGTGGCCTACAGATTGGCTTTACCCACTACATACGCTGTCCACAATGTTTTTCATGTTTCTTCTTTGAGGAAGTTCATATCAGATGATCCTTCTAAAATCATAACTGAACATGTGGAGATTCAGCCAGATCTTACTTATGTTGAGGAACCAGATCGTATTTTGGAGTTCAGTGTGAGACAACTCAGGAGCAGAGAAATACCTTTTGTTAAGGTCCTATGGAAGTATGGATTGGAGAAAAATGCTACTTGGGAGAAAGAGACAGAAATGAGGAAGTGCTATCCTCATCTTTTTGTGTAAGGTATGTTTGTTCTTCTTTTCTTTTCAATTTCGGGGACGAAATTTTATAAGGGAGGGAGAATTGTAAAACCCGAAATTCGTTAATTTAGTGTGTCGCACGCATATCGATGCGCTAAGACGAAATTAAGCGAAATTTCGACGTCGTCGGAATTCGACGAAATAAATTTCGTTAGATTCGTCTCGAAATTTCGAGCGAAACGATATAAAGAACTTATATTTAATTTCGCTTGGTTTTGGAGTTATAAATTGCCGATGAAGGTTTAAGTAAACTTTAACCTTTCTACCCATTTTGCCCTTCATGATTTAAAAGAAAACCTATTGAGAGAAGGGCACATGCGTAATTTGGCTTCCTAAAATTTCCTTAAGTCATTCTCACACCTAAGGGACCGAATATTTCGGTCCCTTGTGCAATTTTTTCGGCCGAGCGTGAGAGAGAGCGACGGGAAGAGGGGAGGAGGCGGCGGAAACTTCTTTCCGGACGGCGGCCGGCGAGATTCCGGCGAGGAATCTTTAGGAAAAGCATAGGGAAAGCCTTGAGGTACGTTTTTCTTAAAAGAAATGAAGGATTTCTTGAGTTTTCTTGAAAGAAAACTTTAGGGTTTGTGTTTTTTTTAGAAATTTCTTTAGGAAAGCTTTAGAGATTTCTTTAATCTATGTTTTCCCTACCTTACATGTCAAAATTTTAAGCAAAAGAATGAAATTCGAAATTAGGGTTTGGTTTTTCTTGATTATTTCTTTAGCAAACCTTTAGGGTTTGTGTAGGAATGTATTTTAGTGAAATTTCAAGATAATTTCTTAAGGGAAAACCTAGGATCCGAATTTTAGGGTTTCTCTTTTTGACAAAATTTTTATTGAAATGAGTAGAGGAGCTTAAGGGAAGACTTTTGATATGAAAAATGTAATTTTTCATTTACCAAATTTGAGTGGAAAAATTAAGGAAAGTATAGGGTTTTTCAAAACCTAGTTTTTATAGGACGCATGCTTCCTAATTGGGTTCCTAAGGGCTTCAAGAGGCCTCTAATGTCAAATTGGAGAGAAAAAATATTTTTCCAAATTTTAATTTAATATAAATCCGAAAATTTTAGATTAAATGTTTTATTTACAAAATAAATGAATGTATAAGAGGGTATAAGATGATGTGTAGGGATTTTAGATGTTAAGGATTGAGGCTAATAATCATTTATCACGTTGCTTTAGGTCTTGAACCGTAGAAGGAGACAAGACTGTTGTAGGGAGAGCAAAAAAAAAAAAGGTGTAAGGTAAGTGATTCTATTTGCTAAAACAAGTATATCTTTATTGTTCAAAAGTTTTATGCTATGTTTAATGTTTCCATTTCATACAAGAATACTTAAAGATGCATTTCATGCAATTGTTCCTTAATGTCATGTCATGCAAGGGTATTAAATGATACATTTCATGCAAGTGTTACTTGATGTTAAGCATTGGTACTTAGAATGAAAAGTCCAAAACGGTCATTAACCTATCATATGTATTTCTTTGCATTATACGCATGTAACATCGTTTGTGATTGTTGATGACGGAGTATCAAGAGGTTATATACCGCCTTTGAGGCAAGATGGAATTATATGAAAATGCTATGGCCATGAAAGAAGAAAAAAAAAAAGAAAGAAATGTACCTGATCAGTACGTTCGATACTCCGGGACGGATGTTTATATTATGACATTACAGTTAATCTATGCATCACATGTCATATTTTAGGCAAGTAAATGGCATATCATGTTCAATTTAACATTTAGACACTTATTAACTCATGTGTAGTATATTATTCCACAAAATATGTTCTTTCATAGATATACAAAGTTTAGCTATAGTTATCACTTGCTGAGCGTAGCTCATTCCCGAGTTTTGGGAAAAATTTTCAGGAGAACCTAGTAGAAGAGATGGCTGAAAACCCAAGGTTCACTTACAGACGTCGTACTCCGGGTGACAGGTTCCTTTTTACTGTCTTGTAGTTGTAGTTTTTATTTTTGTGATTTTTTTGGATGGCATATAGAGTAATTGTCAAAACTTTTGATAGAGCCATCTTGTACATTATGTTAGACATCTGTGGTGTTATGGAATTGTGTTATTAGAGGCGCTTTTTGTCATGTGAAGATTTCTTTGAATAGTATTATTTTACTTGAAGAAGGATGAATTACTTATTACATGTCCGATCTCGTTCCCGCCTCGTATCTACGAGCTAACCGGGCCGGGTCGTGATAATGTGGAATTTCCTAAGGCAGTTTTTGGTTGCCTTAAAATATGCGGGTTTTTTTTTCTTTCGCTGGTATTGTCGCATCGGTCATGAAATATGGATGAGATTTTCAGGGTTTATGTTTGGAATTACCCAGGTTCCTATAGCTTTGCCGGTGCTTATTCCTTAAAATTCTCATTAGACGCACTGTTTTGCATTGGCATAGCTTATTCCTTGGAAATCTCATTTGGAAGTGGTTGTTTTAGTTTGGCTTTATCCTTCTCCCTTAAGTGGTGCTGATATTGTTGAAAACAAACTTGGAAGAAGGGATTCTTGAAGTCCTGCACCTTGTTTCTGCAACAGCACCTTGTTTCCCATTGCTCCTTCCTCCACACCTGCTCTCTTTGGAATGCCAGTCACATGTAGATGCACCCCCACCAGAGATCTCCTTACTGCCTAAACCTGCCGGCCAAAACCTGTTTGCTGTTTCCACAGCCGGCTGCTTCTTGCTGTTTAGACCGAGTGAGACAGCAGCTTGTTAGGAAATACTTGAATATATCAAGTAAACCCTAACAAAGATAGATAAAAACAGCAAACGATTCCCACAAAATCTGATGGAAAACTCTCCAAACTATAATTTTATTGCAAAAGGGAGAACTAACGGAAACAACGAAAGCAAAGATACAATTGATCCTCAATTCTAGAGGAGGATCGTTCTCTCCCAATCTCTAGATAACTCTAGAACCCAAGACACCAAGAAAAAATTCTCCAGAGAACAATAATAAAGCATAACCCTAACCCTAATTCCCTTATCCTACTTAAAACATACAATTAATTAATCAAGTCAAATGATTAAGGAGCCCTTGTCACCCCCTCGTTTCCATCCAAGGAGTTTGAATTTGAAGTATTGGTGGACCCCACTCCTCTCCCTCTTTTGCCGCCACCCCTTCTATAGTAAAACCGAACCAGTCCCTAAGGGACCGCTTGTAATTGGACCGGTCCACTAGGAACCGGTTTAACAATACCGCCCTCCCAAAGAATCACCTTGTCCTCAAGGTGAAGACAAGGAAACTGATGTTTCACCCTCTCGTATGGCTCCCACGTGACGTCTTAGTCCGGGAGATTCTTCCACTTAATCAACACTTCCTTAGTTCCATCTTCTCTCTGACGAACCCCCATCAACTCCAAGGGTTCCAAAATCACCTCTAAATCTTCAGTGAGTGTGACCGATAACTCCGAACTAGCTGCATAATCTCCAATGGCCCTTCTCAACTGGGATACATGGAAAACAGGATGTATAGTCGTCGTTGATGGTAGTTTCAGTCAGTATGCCACCACTCTGATCATTTCCAATATCTTATAGGCCCCAAAGTATATAGGGGCAAGTTTCTCATTCCTCCTGTTGGCGACTGCTTTTGTCTGTATGGTCGAAGCTTCAAAAACACCTTCTCCTCAACCTCAAAATCTCAGATTGGATGTCCTTTTTATGCCCATCTGCCTATTTTTTCATAATATGTTGAGCTCTCAGCAGATGCTTCTTCAACTCATCCAACACCCTGTCCCTCTTCTCCAAGTACTCCTCAACTGAAGAAATTGGACTGTTGTTATGCCCAAAGTTGATGTAGGAAGGGGGGGGTGGGGGGGGGTCAAAACAAGAAGAAAATTAGTTTTGACCCTTGGGCTTCTAGTGTTCTCGGATGGGCCTTGGTTGCTTGATATTGAGCGCAAAATGCTGGAATTCTACTTATTGCTAGCTTATTAATGTTGAGCTGAAGTTTTAGTTCATTAAATGGGAGATTTATTGAACAACCTAGCTCATTAATCTAAAAAGGTATGGATTTATTTTGGAATGGACTTATCTCTTCCTTTCCCCCCTTTTCTTCTCCCGTGCTTGTCCCTTGGGTTTCTGGGTATGGCTGTTGGTTTCCTGTGCTCTGTCCCTTGGGTTTCAGAGAATGACTGTTGGTTTCCTATGTTGGGAGATGTTCCCGTGCCTTTGTCCCTTTGGTTCCGTGGATTGCTGCTTGGTTCCGTGGATTTATGCCTGGTTCCCGTGACTGGCTGTTTATTTACCTGTGCTGGGAGAAATTCCGTGCCTTTGCCCCCTTGGTTCCGTGGTTGGCTATTCGGTTTTGAGTTCCCTGCTTGGTTCCGTGAGCCTTGTTCTCTGATTTACTGTGTCATTTGGGGAACTTGTGTGGTGGCTGTTTGCATTTCATATTCCCTAATCTAATTAGCTTTTAATTAATGTTTTATGGCTGTTTAGTTCCCTTCTTTTGCCTATATATATAGAAAATGTTTTTAGATAAAAATAGAGAGTGAAAATTGAGATTTTTGGAATGGAAAAACTAAAGGTTTTTCTTGCAAAAGCTTGAGAGCTTTGTCCATTTCTTCTTCTACTCTTTGAGAAAGCTTGCGAGCTTGTCTCCCTTCTGTCTCGACTTCTAATCTCTTTCGTCTATCCGCAAGTATCCTTCCACATGTATCCTTCCTCTCAAGACAAAGCAAGTTTAGGAAAGTCGTTGTGTCTTTAATTTGCGATTGTGTCAAGTTTGTAAGCGTCTTAAGTTATAAGAGTCTTTTATTATTTTAAAAAAAAAAAGTTGTGTTATCTTTTATTTTGTCTATTTCTTGTAATTTCATTGTCCTAGTAAGGTCTTATTTTTCTAGCAAAAAAATAGGGGACTCCTAATTTTTTTGCTTACTTTTGATTACATCAAAAGTGCACCAAGTGAGGTGGATCACTTCCATACAACACCTTGAATGGCGTCATCTGAGAAGCAAAATGATAAGAGGTGTTGTATAAATACTTAGCCCATGCTAATCACCTGGTTCATAACTTGAGTGTCTCTGATACAAAGCATCTGAGGTCAGTCTCCAAACTTCTATTGACCACTTTTGTTTGGTCATCTGTCTGTGGGTGGAAGGCGGTGCTCCTCTTCAATACTGTCCCTGTAATCTGAACAGCTCCCTCCATAAATGATTGAGGAACATATTATCCATGTCGAATACTGCAGCCTCTGGTACTCCATGCAGTCTAACCACATCTCTGATGAAAGCTAAGGCCACTATCACTGCGGTGTATGGATGTCGCAGGGGAATGAAGTGAGCATACTTGCTTAATTGATCCACTACCACTATGATAACTGTAAATCCTTTTGATCGGGGAAGCCCATCTATGAAATCCATGGATATCTCCTCCCATACCCGACCTAGTAAAGCAAGTGATTGTAATAATCATCTTGGATATATCGTCATGTACTTGTTCCTCTAACATACCTCACACATGGCGACCATCTCCTCAACATCCTTATGCATCCCCTTCCAGTATAGCTCTGAAGCTAGTCTCCTATAAGTCTTTTGCACCCCTGAATGTCCCCAAACAGTGCTCCCATGGAACTCCTAGAGCAAGTGTAGAATGTGGACCGATGTCCAAGGCATCACAAACATCCCTTGGTACAGAAGTCTCTCCCCCACCAAAGAATACCCCGGATGACTACTCTCCTCCCTCAGTAAATCAGCCTTGATCTTCCCCAAGTCCTCATCTCGAGCACTCTCCTTCTTGATGGCTTCCCAATCTAACATCAATGGAATTGACACTATTGTCGCCTGCAACTTACCCATACATCTGGACAAGACATATGTCGCCTTGTTCTCCACTCCTGACTTGTATTAGATCTCAAAATCATAGCCCAACAGCTTGGAAAGCCACCTCTAATGCTCCTCTATCACCATCCGCTGCTCCAGCAAGTATTTCAAGCTCTTCGGTCCATCTTGACAACGAATAGGTATGGCTGCCATTTCTGGATGGCTAGTACAATGGCCATCAACTCCCGCTCATAAACAGACTTCAGCCTGGCACTAACTGTCAACACATGGCTGAAATAGGCAATGGGTCGATGATTTTGCATGAGCACTGCCCCCAACGCATATCATGAAGCATCTATCTCTACTACGAACACCTGGGTGAAGTTCGGTAGTGCTAAGACTGGTACAGTCTTCATAGCCATCTTCAGACTCTCAAAAACTGTTGTGGCTGCCTCCCCCCATATGAATCTGCCCTTCTTCAATTGTTATGTTAGTGTCCATGCTATGGTGTTGTACCCTTTCACGAACCTCCTGTAGTATCCTGTCAGCCCTACGAATCCTCTCAGCTCCTTCAGATTCTTTGGTAATGACCATCACAACATGGCCTTAATTTTTTATTGATCTGTTGTCACCCCCTATTTGGACATAATATGGCCCAAATACTCCACACTAGTCTAGGTAAAACAACACTTCTTCAGGTTGGCCCTTAGTTGGTGCTCCTACAACACCTCTAACACCCTCCTCAAGTGCTCTCAATGCTCCTCCTTTGTCCTGTTGTACACTAGGATATCATCAAAGAACACCAAGACAAATCGCCTGAGGTAAGGTCTAAAGACCTTGTTCATGAGAGACTATGATGTAGGCAAAGGGGGGGTCAAATCAAACCCAAAATAATTTGGTTTTGACTTCCCTTGAGCTTACTAGCTCAATAAATTTTGAGCTGGAATTTAGCTCATTAATGAGCTGGTTTTTAGTTCATTTATTAAACTAAAGGTTAGCTCATTATTAGCTAGGTTTTAGTTCATTAATTATATTAATTATGTAATTTTTATTTATAGTTTTTATCTCTTAAATTTTAGTTTGTCCCTTGGGTTTCCAAAAATGGCTTTTGGATTCCGTGTGCTTGTTGTTTTCCGTGCTTGGCTCCTTGGCTTCCACGGTTGGCTGTTTCCGTGCCTTGGCTCCTTGGTTTCCTCTGTGGGCTGTTGGTTTTCCGTGCTGGGTGGCCTTTCCCGTGCCTTGGTGCCAAGGTTCCGTGCTTGGCCTCTTGGGCTTCCGCGGCTGCCTCTTCGGGTCTTGGCTGGGTTGTTTTCCCGTGAGGTTGGGGGGGCTTTTCCGTGGTTTGTGTTGCTTAGATTTCTGTGGGAATTCAATTATGTGGATGTTTAGTTTCTCCTCTCATACCTATATATATGAGACATTTTGTAATGTTTAAAAGAGAGAGATATATGAATTTTTGAAAAAAAATCTGCGGATTTTTTTGGAAGAGCTTGCGAGCTTTGTCCACCTTCTTCTTCTATCTACTGGGGAGACTTGCGAGTTCATTCCACCCTTCTTCTCGGGCTTCTAACTTCTTTCGTCTCTCCACAAGTTTACACCCCACCTGTATCCTTCTTCTTTTGAAAAGCAAGTTTAGGGTGTCTTGTTTGAGTCAAGTTTGTAAGAGTCTTTGTTTGTAAGTCGTTTTAATTATAAAGTGTTCTTTTATATGAAATGTAAGAGTTTGTTCTAAAGTTTCTAAGATTTCTCTTCTTTTTGGGTATTTTGTGTCTTCTTTTATATAGGAAGTCTTTTTCTGTTGCTCCCATCAATTTGGGGCCCCTCCCCCGGATTCTTGGTTGCACCAGACTAGAATGTGGCAGGGGAGGCATCACCAGGAACTCATAATGCCCCTCATGAGTTCTGAAAGCAGTCTTGGGTACATCCTCCCGTTCAGTGGCAACTTGCTTCTGAAGCCTGACAAAGGTGAACTCTCTTCCAAATCTTATCTCTTCTAAGTTTTCCCTCAATTGTGGCATCATAAAGATTATATAAGCTTTCTCTGTTTTCACTCAGTTATCAAAGAGTTGAGTGAGAGATTTTACATAGTGACTATTCTAAATCTTAATTTAGGGATTTCTGTCGAAAGACCCACATTATGCAAAATATGGATTGATTGGTTATTTTTGTTCTAAATATTTGTTGTGTAATCTATTGCTTGATCTATGTCATTGCTTTATTGTTTTCAATCACTATTTAAATCAAGGAAGTTGACTAATTGCTCTTGCTCTTTCAAAGGCATATAATTTCAAATGCAAAACATCAACATACGCATTTAATCCTACAACAAACGGTCATTTATAATGTGTTTGATTTGACCATATTTCTTGCTATCAACTTGAAGCATTCTTCTGTTTTCCATCTCTTCTTTATGCATTCGCATCTAATGCTCTGTTAGATGGTATTACATTTCTTTTCCTAAAATTATTTTTAATTATGAGATTGTGTACGCTATTGGTGGTGGATTCCAGCAAGTGCACTGGCCATGCATTATTAACTTGATGCTTCTAAATTATATTGCACAAAGTGCAAATTTCAGCCAAAACTACTATAAAACTATCAATGATCAAGTCGTCAGATTCGATTATTACCAAGCCGAGTAGACTGATGTTAAACTTCCTAAAATGGTTTACAGTTTCTTGAGAATATAGGTTTTTCTCATTGGTTTATAATCACATGGGATCATTTAATGTAACTCAGGTTTTAGTTGTTTGTAGTTAGGAATTATCCATTGTTCATATAGCTTTGATGGTACTTATGGCTCAGAACTCCCATTAGCATGTGGTTGTTTGCTTCGGCAGTGCTTAATCCTTGAAATTCTCATTTGGCTGTGATTGTTTCAATTTAAACCCAATCCTTTTTCTTTCAAGCAGTGCTATTATATGCCATGAATTTTCATCGCATACAACTTGCTGTTTCAGTTCCTCTATATCTGCCGTTATTTACCTTCATATCTATGGTTTCTTGGGTTGATATCTATAGTTCCCCCTTTGCTGGAATTACTAGGCCTGCAGTTGGTTACCTTCTGCTGGATTTATGGGAATTGGATCCAGAATTGTGATTTTGATAAAAACGGACACAGTTTGTTAACCTTTGCTAGCATTGCGGAATTTGGAATTGAACCATGACTCGAATGAGCCATTAATATTGCTCGGTTATGGAACTTATACCTGTAATCAAAACTTATATTTCCAATTTCTGTAACGGAACTAAGCTGATTTGATGTCAACAGATTATCAGAAAGTATTGAGAAAATATTTACGTTTCTAATCCCATAGTGCCTACTTGTGAAACACCCCACAGACCTCCCAAATCCCACACATTAATACAGACACACTGCAATTTTCAATTTCTGTGGGCAGCTATTGCTTTTGAAACCGCCTCCTACCAAATATAGGGTGCAACCTCTGTTAATAATGAAAGCACCTCCTCGCCACCCCAAAATCCTACACACTCACCCGACGCAACACAAACTCACCCTTTTATATAAGTTCAACTCGCGTTACTAGTCAGAGTGCTAATTTAAGTTGAACCAACTAAACTAATACTCTGGGCCTCTTACAAAACTAAGAAATGATGCACAATCTAATTCTAGTTAAATTCAGGTTTCTTACACCAGAGTTGAGAATAGTAATATCTTTATTTTAAAAAAAAAAATTGGCACGCTCAAAAGAGAACTTCACCTCAATAGGATGTGATTCCGCAAGTGCATCCAACCTAAGGCCTGAAACAGTATCATCAAGAAATTGTGTCCAGATTTTCCATTCAGGAAACAAGGAATCTGCTGCTAAATAGCTAACCTGTAATTAAGCAATTAAACTCATTCAATATTTTCACAGGAGTGTCAACTAAAGAAAATCACAAGAAAGTGAGCTCGGCTACCCATGTTGCAAATCCCTCATTAAGCCATAAATGAGTCCACCATTCCATGGTTACAAGATTACCAAACCACATATGTGCCAATTCATGTCCAACAACAGTTGCCACCTGAAAATGCCATTCACAAAGCAGTTTATAAAAAAGAAGAGCAATGGAAATATCATATTCTATAGAGTGAGCTTGTGTTTTTCTTAAACCAACTAATTAATCAAGAAAACCAGCAGTATTAATGGAAAACCAGCTATGGAATTGAGTACTGCTAATAACTAAACAAATATAGATTACACTTTGTTTATTTGCAGCTGCTGAATGACGCTCATCATAGAGAAGAACCGTTTCTCTGTAAGTCACTAAGCCATAGTTCTCCATGGCACCAGCAGCAAAATCCGGAATCGCAATCATGTCAAGTTTAGGTAGTGGATAAGGAACAGCAAAGTACCTGGATTATAGCGATTAATCATCAACTGAAAGTAATTGGCGGTGAGAAAAGCAGGAACTGCATAGAATAATACTAATCAATGAGTACAAAAAACCTAAAACCAGAAGACAATTCGCAAGAAAAATTCTAATTACCAGAGTAGAGAGTAACAAATAAAGAACCTAATAACACACAACTGAAACAACATGAAAAAACAAAAAACAAAAAAAAATGGATAATAAAACATCAAATATGAAGTCTGAGCATTACTCTTTGTAAAGATCTAACGTTTTCACAGCTACGTCCAAAGCAAATTTTCCTTGGTTACTTTTACCGACTTGGCAGTAGACTCGAACATTAATCCCTGAATAAGATCCAATGAAACAGAAAAAAAATTAAAACTTGTCACGTAAGCACAGGATAAGACGCCACATAATTTGCAATCATACTGACTTACCATCAGTTGTGGAGGCCTCTACAAAATCAAACAAACCCACAACAACAGCAACTAAATAAGTAGACATAATGGGGGATTCCTGGTAAAATAGCTTCTTCACATTCCCGTTTACTTCTTCCTTAGTAACTGGCATATTTGACAATGCTACATGATCAGAAGGTACTTCCAAAATTATCTTGAAAGCAGCCTGATTTAGGAGTAGAGAAATATGTATAAGAGCGCAGCATTTGAATTAATGAAAAAAATATAAATCAAATGAAATTAACAGGAAAAATGTTAGGGTTGATTTGTTACGGAATATAAAGAGAGTAGCAGCATTTAAATAGTCAACATCACCAAGAGCGTTATTAGAAGTCCGCCACTACAAGCAAAATATGTGAATATTTATAAGCAAGTTAGTACAGCTAAAAAGGTGATCCCTTCATCGAAGCAAACCTTTAGTAAGGGGCAACTTGCATGCATCCGAAAGGTGGGAGGGGGAATACTCGAGCACTATCAACGATTTTAAAATTGGACTGGATCAGCCGGTTCAACCGTGAACCAGCCGGAAAACTGGTCCAGTAGAACAGCAAAATATTTTAGCGTCAAACCGATAAAAAATCGGATGAACCGCCGGTTCGGCCGGTGAAACCGGCCGGGTTTAAATTAACTGTCCGGTTCGAAATGCTAAAAAAATTGCACCATAGATCGCTAATCTAAGGGTACAAAATTCTGATTTGTCCAATGAACCATGAACCATAAGCCTGTAAGCCGTAGTTTGATACTTTTGCTCCCAGACCACAGCCATCTCTGTCATTCTCGCATTCGCGAAGCTTTCCTCAAAGGAATGAACGCACAAATTGCATGATCGTCTCTCTCATTCCCAGCAAACTAATACTGCTTTGTAAGATTTCTCGTATCTCTCATTCTAGGTTCGTGGAGAAGTGTATTTTCCATGGTTTTATCGTCTCTTGTTCTCTTGTTGCCAAAAAAAATGTAGCTTGGATTTTGTTTGCCTTCTTTTTATTTCAAGTTTGTTAATCTTCTTCAAGGACCCAGGTTAGCGATAGAAAGAGAAAGAAAGACCTGAGAGTTACACGGTGAGGTTCCTTTCTTTCTCTCGGGAGATCAAGAGAAAAAACACCAAAAAATCCATTCTGATTGAAACTTTTCATCTGCCTAGACAAAACTGTCCCCAAGCTTCCAAACTTGGGAGTGGGAGGTGACAAAGACCAAAGACAAACGAATCAAAACAATAATACTATTTTCCCCAATTAGTAAATCCATCATTACTCATTTCTATTCCTCACTTCTTTTACTCAAATATTTCATTCCATTGCCTCTTTTTTTTTTCTCTTTTTGCCGCTTCCAGAGCCGGAAAACGCCAGCAAAGTATTGGTTCATGGAATTTCATAATTCATAAAATTCTCCAATAAGCCAAAAACTGAATATAATTTTGAACAGATTCATTATTTTATGTGATCTGCCCTTAATTTGATTTGCACAACAGAATAAGCATGGTCTAATTAACTTATGGTTTCTATCTATACTCCATAGCAAAGTTGTTTTACATATTACTATCCTCACATGATGCATTTGTCTCCCTGAGTCCCTGTATTCAACGTTTTAAAAACCGGACCGGACCAGCCAGTTTAACCGATTTAACCGGTACCCGGCCGGCCGGCCGGTTCGTTTTAACACCAAAACCGGCGAAGCAGGGAAACGGATTTGAACCGGTCGGACTGTGACACCGGCGAACCGGAAACTGGACTCGAACCGCCCTGTTAAACTTAGACGCATCTTCAGCCATTTGATATTAATCATGCAATTTTTGAGAAATAACTAAATAAGCATGTGAAGTAAAACTGTAAAACCTAGCTTATTTTTCTCCCTAAGCCGCGCCTCTCCTCTGCTCCCCCTTCGTCGCTGCAGCTCCTCTGTTGGTGCTCGGATTTGTCTGTGGCAGCTGCAGAAGACAAAGAAGCATAGGAGATTTCGGCTTCATCTCGTTAGTGTTCTAGATATCCCCCTCTCCCTAATTTCTATGTTGAACATTTTTGTTTTTTTTTTCTAATATTTCTGTTCTTTTTTCATTTTTTGCATTAGTGATTTTCTGTCTTTATTCTTCTACATCTGCCTCGTATTTGTTGTGATATTTTTGGATATATCTTTCCTTTGATCTGCTCTTAGTTTAGTTATTTTTCTCAGTTTGGAGAATGAGATGCATTGAAGGTATTTTTTGGAACATGCGAGAGAGTACAATATGGTGGTTTTTCATCCCCTGATTTATTTTATTGTTTTCTCACCTAAGTTGATTTCTGGAGAAATGAGTGGTATTTTTCACAATTGCTGTCATGTGGTCTATAGTCGGATTTGTCTGCTATTTTATAGAGATGAATAAAATAACTTGGAGGAAACCAGCACTGATGTTCTGCTCCGGCATCAGAAGCGTAGTTGCTAGCTCTAAAACCGTTCAATCTCTGTCATTTAGATTAATTAACTTCAGCCTTGGTTATATGCCTGTGGTGTTTAGAAATATTAGGTTAGAAAAGCTAGTTCATGGTAAGGAATCTGTTTTATTGTTGGATGCAGATTTTTTAAGTAGGAATCAGACATTGAAGCTACAGCAATTCACTGCTGAAATGAAGGATTTGATGTATTTTGAAGAGGAAAAGTTTGATATATTATTTGATTATTTTGATATGAAAATGAAATGTATATTGTATAGTGAATGTATTAGATGAAAAATTTTCATTCATTTTATAATTTTTAATAATATTATTATTTATAATGTCATCCGGTTTGACCCCGGTTCGACCGGTCGAACCGGTCAAACCGTGAACCTCTCCTTCTTCCGGTTCATTGTCCGGTCCGGTTTTCAAAACCTTGCCTGTATTACATATCATTTAATCGATATTCTTTTGTTCATTTCAATTTTAACAGTTTCACCTGTTAGAAAAAAAGAATTGAAGATTTCGTGAAAAAATTAAATGTGAACTTACGAAGAAAAAATCAGTTACTCAATACTTCATATCTTCAATTAAAAAAAAGTATTCATTCATGTTTTATGCTTCATGATTATTTATTTTCTTTAATTTTTAATCATATTTTTTTATAATTACACCATTATTATATAAATTATGCTATATTTAAATAAAATTAATATTTATTACATCATCCGCTTCAATCCCGGTCGAACCATCGAACCGTGAACCTCTCCTTCCGATCCAGTTTTCACAACAATGAGCACTATAGTGATTAGTGCTAGTTAGTGCTTAACGTGATTGATTAGATTAATTAATATTTAATTGCACTAAATAAATTAATTATTATTTGATTGTGCAGATTTTGAACATTAAATAAGTTTTAAAATGACTAGAGCGGCCATAAATTAATTAATTAGAAGTTAAACATGGTCTAATTAATTATTTCAATAATTAGAACTGGTTTGACTTGAAGTAAATTTTTTTAGTTGACTACTTGGAAACATCAATTTCCTAAAGATTTAACCCTGAGGCCACAACTTTATTTTGTCGAAGTTCCCTTCGCACAGATTATCGGGGCTAATTACCCTTCTAATGTGGCAGAAAAATCTCAATTAAGTCTGCCAGCTTTAATTGAGTAAACTTAATTCATAGAGTCACATGAATTTACTCTCCTTGCACTTTGACATTCCATAAGTTCCATTTATGTTGCAATGTACCTCAGATGTGGAGATTTAAGAAAGTTTTAAAACCCAATAGACAACAATCTAAAGATTTAGGAAGCTTATGATTTGACTATAAGTGAGCCATGAGGTTTCACATCCAACATAGTCCCCAACAGACTTTGAGAGAAATTATGCGAATGTCATAAACTGTGGTTAAACATGTTCAGGTAGGACATGATTGCCTCAAATCAGTTGAGTATTTTAAGGCATAGTGGATGGGAGGTTGTCCGCACCAAGGTATAATATGTGTAAAATATGAGTTTGATATCACATTTGGATTAATTTTAAAATGCCTAAAATAACAACTTTCACAAAAATCATCAAAAAGCATGTCATTGTATTATACTCGTCAATTGAAGCAATTTGATATATAAAAGTATTTGTTAATTTGAGAGGAATTGAAAATTATGGAATTAGTTTTCATTTGAATTATTTGCTAAAGTTTTATTTATTTTCATTGGTCATTTATAAAAGTTAACACTGTCGTTGTCAGGTCCCAAGTCTGGATAAGAAAAGTGAAAGGTTGCATTAGGTAGTCGACAGCCAACGTAAAACTTGTCAAATAATCATGACATGAATCCTTTAAAAAATTGTGTTAATGCAAGGGTGTCCCCTAAAAGAGACACGTTGTATGGCCTGAATACAACGACAAGTGTATAAGGGCTGCTACATCAGTGCCCAAGTGCAGTGTTAAATAGGCAAGAGTTTCCACATCAAGGATGGATGTGGACAATGAAGCTACTCCAGGAAACTAAAATCAAGATAGTAACTTGGAATATAAGTTCCCTTATAGAAAAATTAATGAAATTAATAAATATTATAATTCATAGAAAGATAAATATTTTGTATATTCAGGGAACTAAATGGGTTGAAGAGAAAGCTAAGGAGATTAATAGTTTAGGATTTAAATTATGGTATTCGGGTAGGAATCGTACTAGAAATGGTGTAGGTGTTATTATAGAAAAGAGTTTGAAAGATAATGTTATAAAATTTAATAGAATTGGAGATAGAATTATAGCTTTAAAGATTGTTATTGATGTTAAGATTATTAATATTATAAGTGTTTATGCTCCTCAAATAGGTTTGGATATGAGTTCAAAATTAAAATTTCGAAATGACTTAGAAGAATTAATACAAAAGATATCCCTTGAAAAAGAGTTTTTATTAAAGGAGATTTAAATGAAAATGTTGGTAAATAGGTAGATGATTTTAAAAGTATTCATAGTGGTCATAGGTTTGGTCAGACAAATGAAGAAGGTAAGACCATATTAGAATTTTATTAAGCTTATGATTTTTAAATTGTTAATACCTTATTTAAAAAAAGAGATGAACATCTCATCACTTATAAAAATGGATATAATAAAACTCAGATTGATTATTTTCTTATAAGAAAATTAGATCGTTTAGATTAAAAAGATTATAAAATTATTTCGAGTGAAAATTTATGTACCTAAGGTCCTAACATCGATTATTAGTTTAGAACTTTAATTTAAGAAAAGAGATGAACATCTCATCACTTACAAAAATGGATATAATAAAACTCAGATTGATTATTTTCTTAAATTGTTAATACCTTATTTAAGAAAAGAGATGAACATCTCATCACTTATAAAAATGCTCAATCAAATTCAACAACCTTTTTTATCCAAAAATTATCATCATAACCATCATATTCCATCCAAAACAACTTCTATATATAGGCAAAAGAAGGCAGCTAAACAGCCCCTAAAAATATTAATTAAACCTATAAGATTTATGGAGATGAAAGGCCAACAACCACCTAACAGCAGCCCCCAAACGGTACAGCAAAATAGGGAAGAAAAGCCTCGGAAACCAAGCAGAAAAACCGCAAAAACCAAGCAGCCAGCCCGTGGAACCAAGCAGCCAACCAAGGGAACCAAAGGGGCAAGCCACGGGAACCAAAGAGAAAAGGCAAGGGAAAACAGCCAGCCATAGAAAACCAAGGGACAAGGCACGGGAAAACAGCCAGCACAAGAAAACGAATAGACAAAGGGAAGGAGAAGAGGCAAGGCACGAGAAACTAAAAGCCAAGAGGAAATTGAGAGGAAATGTGGGGAAGAGAAAGGGCCAACTCCAAATAATAATGAGCTAGCTTTTTAGTTCAATAAATGAACTAAAAACAGCTCATAATGAGCTAACTTTTAGCTCAAAATATTAATGAGCTAGCAAGCCCAAGGGAAGTGAAAAACCCAAAATTTAGGATTTGATTTGACCCCCCTTGCCTACATCAGACTCCCCTACTTGAAAAACTCATCTCCCGATGAGTTGTCTTTTGTTTTCTTCCGAGGAGGTGAAGAAGGTGCATCAAGTTCTTGAATTTTTTCTTCATATCTTTTTAGAATTTCTTCTCGTTCTTGCTTAAACTGATATTGTAAAAGTTGTTTCTTTTTCATGTACTGCTCCGTACACATATGCATCCTCATCTATAGCTTGTATAGCTCATTTTGCAGGGGATCTGTTGAATCTCCAACTGTCGAAATCCATTTGTTCATCGGAAGAGGGACTTCAGGATCGTCTGGCTTGTTTTCATTTTTGACTGAATAGATCTTTTTGTCTTTTTCCATTTTTCTAAAAAGACTCAACAAAACAAGACTCACGCAACAACTGTTATGACTTACCAAGACTTTACTCGACAAATCGGGATAAGAACTTGCTCTGATACCAAATTGATGTAAGCAAAAGTAAGCAAAAAAATTAGGAGATCCCTAATTTTTTTGCTAGAAAAATATGACCTTACTAGGATAAAGAAAATTACACAAAATAGACAAAATACGAAATAACACAACTTTTTTATAATAAAAGACTCTTACAACTCTTGACATTTACAAACTTGACACAATCACAAATTAAAGACACCTAAAGTTATATTTCATTTGTTGTTTTGAGAAGAATGATACATGTAAAAGGGAACTTGCAGAGAGACGAAAGAGATTAGAAGCCGAGACAGACGGGAGACAAGCTCACAAGCTTTCTCAAAGAGTAGAAGAAGAAGTGGACAAAGCTCTCAAGCCTTTCCAAAAAACCTCTCAGGTTTTTATTCAAAAATTATCATCATAACCATCCTTTTCCATCCAAAACAACTTCTATATATAGGCAAAAGAAGGCAGTTAAACAGCCCCTAAAAATATTAATTAAACCTATAAGATTTATGGAGATGAAAGGCCAACAGCCACCTAACATCAGCCCCAAAACGGTACAGCAAAACAGGGAAGAAAAGCCACGAAAACCAAGCAGAAAAACCGCAAAAACCAAGCAGCTAGCCCGTGGAACCAAGCAGCCAACCAAGGGAACCAAAGGGGCAAGCCACTGGAACCAAAGAAACAAGGCACGGGAAAACAACCTGCCACGAAAAACCAAGAGACAAGGCACGGGAAAACAGCCAGCACAAGAAAACGAATAGACAAAGGGAAGGAGAAGAGGTAAGGCACGAGAAACTAAAAGCCAAGAGGAAATTGAGAGGAAATATGGGGAAGAGAAAGGGCCAACTCCAAATAATAATGAGCTACCTTTTTAGTTCAATAAATGAACTAAAAACAGCTCACAATGAGCTAACTTTTAGCTCAAAATATTAATGAGCTAGCAAGCTCAAGGGAAGTCAAAACCCAAAATTTAGGATTTGATTTGACCCCCCCTGCCTACATCATTTAAGAAAAAAGATGAACATCTCATCACTTCAAAAAATGGATATAATAAAACTCAAATTGATTATTTTCTTATAAGAAAATTAGATCGTTTAGATTACAAAGATTATAAAATTATTTCGAGTGAAAATTTATGTACCTAGCATCGATTACTAGTTTAGAACTTTAAGCTAAAGGAGCAGAAAATAAAAAATAACGTAAAACGATATTCTAGGATTAGATCGGGGCATTTAAAAAATATTAATAAAAATATTTTTGAGAGTAAGGTTTTAGATCTTAAGATTTTGTATGTGCATAAAGATGCTATTGTTATGTGGGAAAATGTGTCTAGTGATATTAAGAATATTGCAAAAGATATATTTTGAGTATTAAAGGGAAAAGCTCCTAATAGTAAAAATAGTTGGCGGTGGAATTCAAATGTACAAAAAAAGATAAAAAAAAAATAAGAAGATTTGTTATAAAAATTAGTTTATATGTAAAAATTCTGATAATTGGTAAATATATAAAGAGGCACGTAAAGAATATAAGAAAATAATACTTGATGCAAATATCTTAGCTTTTAATGATTTATATAATAGATTAGATACTAAGGAGCGAGAAAGATATATGTATAAGTTAGCCAAACAAAGAGATAGGAGTAGTAACGATTTAGTTCAAGTGAAGTGTATTAAGGTTGAAGATCAAAAAGTATTTTTCTTAAAAGATGATATTCAACAAAGGTGGATGAGATATTTTGTAAAACTTTTTAATGAAGAATGTGAAAATATGATTGACTTTATGGCCGTGGCACCCTAAATGAAAATAAAGATTTTTATTTTTATCGACGTATTAGTAAAACCAAAGTTTGAGAGGCTTTAAAAAAATGAATTATGAAAAAGCTGTTGGACCTGATGATATTTCAATAGAGGTGTGGAAATGAATGCTTAGGAGATGAAGTAATTTATTGGCTTACTAAATTTTTTAATACTATTTTGAAGACTAAAAAGATGTCAAATCAGTGGAGAATGAGTGTGTTAATTCATATTTTTAATAATAAATGTGAAGCACAAGATTGTGTGAATTATAGAGGAATTAAGTTAATGTGGCATACTTTAAAACAATGGGAGCGAGTTCTGGAGTCTAGGTTGCGGCATGATATTAATGTTTCTCAAAATCAATTTGGATTCACGGGTAGGTCTTCTATGGAAGTCATACATTTATTGAGAGATTTAATGGAGAAATATAGAGAGAATAACTAGGATCTACATATGATATTTATTGATCTAGAGAAAACATATGATAAAGTTTCAAGAGATGTGTTATGGAGAGTTCTTGAAAAGAAAGGAGTTAATAATGCATATATTCAAATCATTAAAGATATGTATGCATGAGCTATTACTTGTATTCAAGCACAAGGTGGTTTGACCAAGTATTTTCTTATTTTGGTTGGATTACATCAAGGATCAGCCTTAAACCTGTATCTTTTTGCTTTAGTCATGGATGTTCTCACTAGACATTTGCAAGAGGGTGTACCTTGGTGTATGTTTTTTTATGATGATATTCTTCTTGTTGATAAGACTAGAGATGGAGTTGAAGGTAAACTTGAGTTATGGAGGGCAACCTTAGAGTCTAAAGGTTTTTTCTTGAGTATATCTAAAACGGAATATGTGGAGTGTAATTTTAGAATTAATAGACCTAGTGAGGGGATTGTGACTTTGGGCGATCAAGTCATTAATAAGAGTATACGTTTTAGATATCTTGGATCTATTGTTCAGAGCGATGGTGAATTAGATGGAGATATTATCAGCAGAATTCAAGTTGAATGGTTGAAGTGGAGGAATGCATCGTACTTGTTGTGTGATAGAAAAGTCCCCCTCAAACATAAGGGAAAATTCTATAAGGTGGTGGTGAGACCTGCAATACTTTATAGTGTCGAATGTTGGTTATTAAAATATAAGCATAATACTAAGTTAAGTGTTGTAGAGATGACGATGCTCAGGTGGATGAGTGGTTTTACCCTTATAGGTAGGATATGAAATGAGCATATACGTGAAAAGGTTAGAGTAGCGTCAATCGAAGATAAGATTAGAGAGAGTTGCCTTAGATGGTTTGGTCACATAAAATGGCGGCCGTCCGATGACCCAGTTAGGAAAGTAGAGACATTATATTTGACTTATGTTAAGAAATGTAGAGGTATACCTAAAAAGACTTGGTTAGAAAATATTAGAAATGATCTTTTTGTATTAGATTTAAACGAGAATTTAACTTTTGATACAATTGAGAAAAAGGATTCATGTAGCCAACCTCACGTAGTGGGACAAAGGCTTGATGCTGTTGTTGTTGTTGGTCACATATAAAAGTTACTGTAACAAAGTTATGTTTAATTTCGTCTCAAGCAATTTACACAGCATGTATGCATTGGTGGGATTGGTGGGTAATTAGGTCAATTATCTTTAATTAAGACCATTAATTTTTCCTTGCTTTCGAGCTCCCCGCATCTTCAATAACAACTCTCCCGTTAGGATGATATTCGCAAGCTAGAGCTCCAGTGAAGAAGCTAGGAAATGAAGTTTGGGCGCAGGCTAGAAGTGGTGATCAGGTAAGAGGAAAATAGAGAAAACGAAAGAAGAACATAAAGAAGAAGAAGAGGAATGGAAAAGATAAGGTAGAAAAAGAAGAATAAGATAAGGAAGAGGGTAAACATGAAAAAAAAAAAAAAAAAGGAAAAAATATGAAATGATGTTTTTTGTATTTTGTGTATAAAATTTATTTGGAGTAAATCATTATTTTTGCAAAGTTTTAAGGTAACTTTAATGGATGATCATTTAGGAATCTCAAAGAATATAGGGAGGAAAATTTTGAGAATTTCAACGGTGTATGAAGAGAGGAAATTGTGAGGTATATTATATTGGGAATGACTTTAATAACTTTATTTGATGATGGTTGAAATTTGTACAAAATGTTAAATTGAGAAATTTAGTCAAATATAAGTGATGTATATGTGCAAGCAAACGTGAGGTTGTTTGACTTTGTGAGTTCATGCATCGACACGGTAATAAATGTAATTTTGTTAATAAAGTAAGCAAGCCATATTGTGAATAATTTGAATACATTCATTTTTAATTAGTTATGTGTGATCTCCATCTAGCACATATTTATAATTAGGCTAAGCTTGATATTGTGATGAGTACAAATTTCTTACGTTTTGATGCCATGTGAAAATTTGTTAAGCTGTGAATTGGGACATGTGAGTTATACAACTATACATGCTTTTGAACAGATGCACATTACGATCATAATGATCTACATGCATTGTACATATTTATACATACAAGAAACACATAACAAGTTATTGAAAGAAGAAAGAAAACAACAATGATTAAATAAACCTGAAAAATGAAATGTTATGCGTAAGGCAATGTGGCAGTACTACCTCGATGAGTAGTGCAACCCAATAGAGGAGGCAGTGCGACCTCGATATGATGAAGCCTACGGACTACGAGTCCTATAGGTTATGGAGCCTACGAGGCAAAAAGGCAGTGTGACCTTAGGAACTCACAGACTATAGACCTAAACCTAGACATCTAGACATAAAACCTTTGCGAAAAAAGAAAATAATGAAATAAATGGAAATCTATAGCTATGATGACATATTACAATTGTAAGATTTACCTATCATATGCAAATGCAATTGGCTTAGAGCAATGCTAATGATATTACATGACATGTAAATGAATGTGTAATTTAGGTAAGAAAAATTTTTATATTATGTATGTTCACATGGAAATCATGTACAGCTTGTTGATGCATCAACTATAAGCAGGCTAAATTTGCTTACCTCCTATATATACGTTCACACGAGCTGTGATCTCAACATACCCTTGCTCAAGCAAGCAACCAAAGGCAAATTGGGAAACAGAGAATGATGGAACTCGAAAATATGGGATGAGATATGAAAATAAGAAGAGGCAGAATTGAAGAATTAAAATATAATAATTGGGAAAGTAACATAGAATAATAAATAAATATATAATATGTTACTACTAAATAAAAAATTAGGCAAGTAGCATTTCACCTAATTTTAATCAAATTATATGTGACATATCATCTAGTTCAATATCAAGTCTTTAATAAGTTACTTCATGAATGATAAATAAGCTTGTTCGTGTGCATAAATAAATGAGTTGACCATGTTCATACTAGATTTATTACCGTTGGAGTTTTTAAAAACATTAAAATATGTTACAAACTTGAATGAACTTGACTGAGTTTTAAATGAGTTGAATTTAAATTATGCATCGAGTCTTACAAGCAAAGGAAAGCAAAAAAAACACCCCAAAAATAATGCATTAATTGAACCTAAAAGCAGCAACTGATAAAGCCCACATAAAACCTTCTACTGGCTTCCGATTACTACTTGCTATTTTCGGTAGGACAGTGCCCAGCAAAAAAATAGGAGCTTTTGTGATGAAAAAATTGGACAGTTTTTCCCTGAATTTAACTTAGACAAACTACTTTTGAAACAAAATTATAGAAATGTAAAAAATTATGAAGGAGAAAATGGCTTCTAAGAAAAATCACATCCCAAGTAAAACAAAGTCAATATCTCAGACAATGACATGTCATAACTGAGGTAATTCACCGAAGGGTAATATCTTCTAAAACAACTAATACATTAAAAATAGCAAAAGGTTAAGGAAAAAAAAATCAAATATATATGCAGGAAATTTGAACCTTGAATGCAGGTTCATCCCAACATGGGAAGCAGCGTCTAGCATCGGCGGGCTCGAACTGGGTCACCGCCATATTCTTATTCTCACCATTATGCTTGTAAGCACTGTCGGAAAATATTATAAATGAATAATATTTGCAAAAGCATCATTCAAAGCAGCAGAAACAATGAAAACACCTTCTGCAAAACCCTTTCATTCGATCATTTAGGATTCCGTCAAATCCAATCCACAAAGATCCTTCGCCATGCGGAAGGACATCGCTAAACAAAAGCACCAATAACTCATCTATCTCAACTGTGGTGATCTTTGTCGGAAAAAGTTTCTGCGATAACCCCAAACAAAGAACAAAAACAAATAAGCACAATTAACTTCCGAGTTTTCTTCCCCTCACAAACAAAAAAATTAAACGAAGTAGCAAAGCAATAACCTCTGAAGAACCGTGACCCTTGAACCAAATTGACTCATTCCCCACGGTGAGATCGGCGGCATTGAGAACCAGGAACCGCGTATCCCCAACAACATCAACAGTAATCTCGACTGTGCCGGTGAACTTGCAGGCATCGAGATCAGGTTTGAGGAAGAGGTCGTATCGCTTTGGGACAGCGAACTTGGGAAGTCGCGCTTGCCCTTTGAATTGCTCTAGGCTCTGTGTTTCCGCCATCAATCTGTTTCCTCTCGGCAGCCGATGCTACTTTTTTTTTTTTTTTTTTAATTTGGGGCCTAAGCCTATATATTTCTATAAAAAGAAAAGATTACAAGTAAAGAAGATTACAAGTAAAAACACCCCAATCATAAGCAAAAGCAAAAACTTATGAAGGGCAAGAGAAAGAAATAAATCACAACTATACCACCCAATACAAACAAAATCATTTAGAGAACCAAAAATGTGGTAAGATGCACTGAAGAAGCACAGAAAAAAGCTTGAAGAGTGCAACATCATCCGACCAGCAAAAGGAAGAGCAGTGAATTGAAAGCACATAGCACAGCAGAATGTAGAACATGCGCCTGAAGTAGCAATCCTGCAGAAAAAGAGAAGCAACACCTGCTCCCAAGCCAAAAAGACTGGACTCAGGTAAACAATAGCGAACGATAGAGGAACCCTGGTTGCCAAAAGGTCGTCCAAGGGGCCTGCAATTGGGAGCATCATCATTGTCCAGTCTAAGCTTAGCAGGCAAAAATGCAGGGACAGAGGGACCCAAAATATTCCAGCATCTTATAGTTTTTCCAGCAGAGCATATGCATTTTTCCATTTCATTACCTTCTCAAACAAATTATGTTTAATATTAATTAGCACCGAAGTGAAGCATTGAAAACTCCCACCAAACCTTTTATTATTCCTTTCTTTCCAGATGTAGTAGACAATACAACAAACCGTCAGATTGTAAAACTTCAAGACCTGAGGTTTCTCACTAAATTCACCATTAATCCAGTCAAAAAATTGCATAATGGAGGGCCTCAAAGGAAAGATATCCATCCCCGAAATAAGACCTTTTAAAATAGAAAAGGAGTAGGAACATTCGAAAAAAAGATGAGTAACAGATTCCTCGTGTAAGTCACATAAACTACACCTAGCAGGAACATGAATGTGTCTGATAAGAAGAGCATCTGCAGTCTTAAGACCCCCCACTAAAGCAAGACAAACAAAAAACGAGTGTTTAAGAATATGCTTTTTATGCCAAACCAGTTGGGACCAATTACAGTCAGGGAGATCCGAGTAGAACTCATCAAGGTAATATTTAAATTTAAAAATATTACTATTGTTCCAAAGTAAGCAAGGTCCAAAACCTACAGAAATGTTCAAACATCCCACAACCTGATGCAGCTCCGAGAACACCCCAGAAAGCTCCCAGTGAGCTCCAAAAATAAGCTCTGACAGTATGATATCCTGCACAATAAAAGTGGCTTCCTCCCCTAAATAATTCCCTAATGTAGAATTGTAACACCAGTGGTCCCATTTTAAGGAATTAGGTGTAATAACCCAAGATCCGTGTAGCGAAAGGATTCATCTGATTTTTTTTCTATTTCCCTCTTCTTTTCTTTTCTTTCTATCAATTTCCTCATTTGCTGTTCATATCAATCCATACATACATATATCCAGAGCCAGAGATAATTACATTACAGAAAAGAAACTGCAGCGGATACTATAATTCACAAAATATACAACAGTCAAAGTACGGTCAAAAGAAAATATTACACTAGCCATACAGGCTACAAAAGAAAGCCTACCAAGGCTACAAAAGAAAAGCTACGGAACTCGGCAGAAAGATCGTCAAGCTGGAGGCCCTGCACCTGAAATCATTGACCACATATAATGAGCTTACAAAGCCCAGCAGGTCACCAAAGCCTACAACTGAAATCAAAGCACGACACTGAAAACAATATGCAGGTTAATCAAATCAAGTCAAATCAATCAATCGAACATGATCAATGAGTCAATGCAATACAGAAATCAATAGTCAATAAAACCAATCAATGCAGCGGCAGGCAAATCGATAAATCAATTCAATCAATCAATATTCGTCAATCAAAACGATACGGTCAAATCAATACGATCTAATCAATGAAGTCAATCGAGAAGAGCGATCTATAAAACAATCCATACGGTGTAGAACAGTAGCAACAGTGAATCTATAAAATTTATAGGCAATAGAATCTATAAGCAAATAAGCAGTAGTACGATATCCATGTTCATGCTATCAATGCAGTATCTATATCTATCAATGTTCTATCAACGTTCAGTAGAATCAATGCCCAGTAGTCAATCGATAAATCAATTCGATAAATCCAATCAATATCAATAAACCGATCCAAAATCAATAAATCAATACAAATCAGGAAATCTATACGATGCTATATCATATACATGCAATTTCATACACTGGTCTTACTCGACAAGCCCAAACACTAGTCATGATGCTGTTGTAGTTATCAATCGTTCAATATCAATAATGCTGTTGTAGTGGTCAATCTATATCAATAGTGCTGTTGTAGTTCGTTCAATATCAATAGTGCTGTTGTAGTTCGTTCAATATCAATAGTGCTGTTGTAGTTCGTTCAATATCAATAGTGCTGTTGTAGTTCGTTCAATACACGTTGGTTTCTATAACCAACGTTCAACTAGGTTTCCACTTGTCTTTCAGCAATCAATCAATATCAATACAATAATCGATGCAATAAGCAATATTAAAGAAATCAAGAACGATCATATCAATAGTCATAGGCAGATCAATTCAATCTATCAATTCCGGGAAAATCAGAAATCATACGAAAATCGGGCAGAGTAACGGTAGTCTATCGAATTTACACAAAAAGCCTGCAAAAAGACAAATTCTGAATTTCACCAAATTACAACAGAATAACCACGGCATCAATGCAAGACTATCAATCTATAGAATCCAAATCAATTCAGGTCTTGATATTATTATATTCAATTAAAAGCGCGTAGAATCAATTCCGACCGGTAAAATCTTCGTAGAATACAGTCGAATCGTGTACAATAATCATATCTATAACATACTAAAAGTTGTGCGGTGAAAGTTGTGTCAAATCAAAATCATGTCGAAAAGTCGACTACGAAAACACAAAACAGATCACAACTCGGTCAAAACACAATATCTTCGAAAACAGAAACAGGGTTCGGAGTCCTTACAGCGAGATAAACAAACTATCCAACAGCAACGAACGACGAAAATCGCTCCGTGGGCCTCGAAATCGAACTTTTCTCTTTTTCCTTTTCTCTTTCTCTCTCCTCAGATATTTCTATCTCTTCAAAATATCTCATTTCCATATATATCCATACTGATCGTCCTGGACGATCGAGATTCGTACAGGACGATCCATGAAGAGAAGAATTTCGTCCAGACGAAAAATTACATATCGTCCCTGGCGAAGGGTTCACTGACTTATTTTCGTCCAGACGATCCTGATTTCGTCCAGACGAACCATACAGTCAAACATGATTTTTCTACACAACCTGCACCGATCGTCCCGGACGATCCAACTTCGTCCCGGACGAACCTGAAGCAAAAGCTGATATTACAATCTCCCCACCTTAGAAAAATGTCGTCCCGACATTTCCCTAAGGGTACAGAGCAAAACAAAAGCAAAACGAAACAAACCCAATCATGCAATAAATCGCACAAATCACAACAAAACAGACGATAAACAAAATTCGTACCAATCACATTTACAGGCATCCCTGGTGCATCCTCCTCCATCTCTTGCTTATCTCCAATCAGATCAGTCGGGACAGTCGGAGCAGTCAGAACCATCGGAACAGGTCCTTGTCTTTCAGAACTTGGGCATTCCGTCACTCTATGTCCATATCCACCACATCGGAAACATTGCCCAGTCCTCAGATAACATTGTCCCGGATGTCTTTTCCCACAACATTTACAAACATTAAATCTTGCTCTGCTACTTTCCCCACTCTTCTTGCTACGGCCAGAGCGTTTTGCTAATTTGTCACTCACCATCTGAGCGACCATATTAGCAAACTTATTCATATTTGCAGATGTGAGTGGGAGATCAGTAGTAGACTCAACTTTCTTTCCTTTCGGATCCATCGGCCTGATCAATACAAATCGTTCGAATCAAAATCGCGGAAATCAAATACGTAAAACAAAACAAATCAAATAATGCAATCTTCAACTCTGGATATAATCAAATCCTTTTCACTACACTTGCTCTGATACCAATTGTAATAACCCAAGATCCGTGTAGCGAAAGGATTCATCTGATTTTTTTTCTATTTCCCTCTTCTTTTCTTTTCTTTCTATCAATTTCCTCATTTGCTGTTCATATCAATCCATACATACATATATCCAGAGCCAGAGATAATTACATTACAGAAAAGAAACTGCAGCGGATACTATAATTCACAAAATATACAACAGTCAAAGTACGGTCAAAAGAAAATATTACACTAGCCATACAGGCTACAAAAGAAAGCCTACCAAGGCTACAAAAGAAAAGCTACGGAACTCGGCAGAAAGATCGTCAAGCTGGAGGCCCTGCACCTGAAATCATTGACCACATATAATGAGCTTACAAAGCCCAGCAGGTCACCAAAGCCTACAACTGAAATCAAAGCACGACACTGAAAACAATATGCAGGTTAATCAAATCAAGTCAAATCAATCAATCGAACATGATCAATGAGTCAATGCAATACAGAAATCAATAGTCAATAAAACCAATCAATGCAGCGGCAGGCAAATCGATAAATCAATTCAATCAATCAATATTCGTCAATCAAAACGATACGGTCAAATCAATACGATCTAATCAATGAAGTCAATCGAGAAGAGCGATCTATAAAACAATCCATACGGTGTAGAACAGTAGCAACAGTGAATCTATAAAATTTATAGGCAATAGAATCTATAAGCAAATAAGCAGTAGTACGATATCCATGTTCATGCTATCAATGCAGTATCTATATCTATCAATGTTCTATCAACGTTCAGTAGAATCAATGCCCAGTAGTCAATCGATAAATCAATTCGATAAATCCAATCAATATCAATAAACCGATCCAAAATCAATAAATCAATACAAATCAGGAAATCTATACGATGCTATATCATATACATGCAATTTCATACACTGGTCTTACTCGACAAGCCCAAACACTAGTCATGATGCTGTTGTAGTTATCAATCGTTCAATATCAATAATGCTGTTGTAGTGGTCAATCTATATCAATAGTGCTGTTGTAGTTCGTTCAATATCAATAGTGCTGTTGTAGTTCGTTCAATATCAATAGTGCTGTTGTAGTTCGTTCAATATCAATAGTGCTGTTGTAGTTCGTTCAATACACGTTGGTTTCTATAACCAACGTTCAACTAGGTTTCCACTTGTCTTTCAGCAATCAATCAATATCAATACAATAATCGATGCAATAAGCAATATTAAAGAAATCAAGAACGATCATATCAATAGTCATAGGCAGATCAATTCAATCTATCAATTCCGGGAAAATCAGAAATCATACGAAAATCGGGCAGAGTAACGGTAGTCTATCGAATTTACACAAAAAGCCTGCAAAAAGACAAATTCTGAATTTCACCAAATTACAACAGAATAACCACGGCATCAATGCAAGACTATCAATCTATAGAATCCAAATCAATTCAGGTCTTGATATTATTATATTCAATTAAAAGCGCGTAGAATCAATTCCGACCGGTAAAATCTTCGTAGAATACAGTCGAATCGTGTACAATAATCATATCTATAACATACTAAAAGTTGTGCGGTGAAAGTTGTGTCAAATCAAAATCATGTCGAAAAGTCGACTACGAAAACACAAAACAGATCACAACTCGGTCAAAACACAATATCTTCGAAAACAGAAACAGGGTTCGGAGTCCTTACAGCGAGATAAACAAACTATCCAACAGCAACGAACGACGAAAATCGCTCCGTGGGCCTCGAAATCGAACTTTTCTCTTTTTCCTTTTCTCTTTCTCTCTCCTCAGATATTTCTATCTCTTCAAAATATCTCATTTCCATATATATCCATACTGATCGTCCTGGACGATCGAGATTCGTACAGGACGATCCATGAAGAGAAGAATTTCGTCCAGACGAAAAATTACATATCGTCCCTGGCGAAGGGTTCACTGACTTATTTTCGTCCAGACGATCCTGATTTCGTCCAGACGAACCATACAGTCAAACATGATTTTTCTACACAACCTGCACCGATCGTCCCGGACGATCCAACTTCGTCCCGGACGAACCTGAAGCAAAAGCTGATATTACATTAGGAGAATTATGAAAGATAGTCAACTGAAAACAATGTTTGGCATGAACAGCGCAGTATTGCAAATAGATTTCCACAGTTTAAAAGCAGAAAATAGTGGCGGCTTCCATGGAGAATTATATTTAGATAAAAGCCAGATGGAAAGAGGAGAAGTGCCATTATACATCCTACTAATGGTAGAGCAATTAAAAGCATATTGCAAAGCATATAAAGAAGGTAAGCCCAAACCCCCTTTGGTTTTAGGTAAACAAATTTTGTCCCAAGAAACCATATGAAGTTTCTTAGAAGAATGGACATCACAAAAAAATAGAAATCTGGAACTAAATTTTTTAAAAACTGTATACACAAATTTTGGTAAAATTGAGCCCTGGATCCAATAAGCAATAGTATTTTGAATGGTGAATCTGAGGTACTGAAGTCTTCCAGCAAAAGATAGTAAATTGGCCTTCCACCCATTGAGTTTCATGTTTAAACTATCTAACAAAGGGAGATAATCAGCAATATTGAGCCTGCAAAAGGATAGAGGAATACTAAGATAAGTAATTTTATTAACTATGGAATGAATGGAAAGCACTTGACATAACTCTTGATGATTCCTCTGATGTTTATGGAACATAATAGAGCTTTTATCATAATTAATATAGAGACCCGAGGAGTACAAAAAGTCCCTAAGAGTAGTTGCAAGAATTTGACAGTTCCCAAGAGTGGCCTCCCCAAAAATCAATACGTCATCTGCATAAAGCAAATGAGTGAGGGAGAAACTTTCATTGGAAATACCTTTGAACCCTCTCCCTTCCAGGATATTAGAAAAAACATCCAAGACAAGACATAAAATGTAAGGACTAAGAGGGCAGCCCTGCCTCAACCCAACAGTTAAGGAAAAATACCCTTCAAGAGCACCACTTAAAACAATGGAGAAATTAACATCCGAGATGCAAGCCTTTATCCAACTAACAAATAGACTAGGAAACCCTTTTTAAATTAACCTAGCCAATAAAAACTGACGGGAAATTGAATCAAAAGCTTTCTTGATATCTAATTTAGCACAAAAATATTTGCTCCACCTCTTTTACCGGCATAATAGAGAATGTCACTAGCAAGAAATATATTATCCGTAGACACTCTAAATTTCACAAAACCCGCCTGGTTATCCATAACAATCATGCTCATAATCGGTTTTAACCTTGTAGCCATAATCTTAGCAATAATTTTATACAGAACATTACACAAAATAATCGGCCTATACTCTGAAATGTTGGAAGCATTTTTATATTTAGGAATGAGGGCTAAGACAGTAGATTTGATCCCTTTATGAAGGAGCCCTTTAAGAAAAAAGGATATAATAGCTCTACAAATAGTATGGCCTAGAATATGCCAGCCTGATTTATAGAAGTGAAAGTTAAAGCCATCCGGTCCAGGAGCTGAAGTAGAGGACCCCATAAAAATAGCAGATTTTATTTCCTCATCAGTCACAAAAGAAGTAATAGAGGAAGCATACTCATTGGATAAGGCAATACCAATAGGGAAGGAATCAAAGGCTATACTGCAAAGGAGGAATGGGGTTATACAAGCCTTGAAAGTAATGAATAATAGAGGATATCACTTCATCTCTAGTGGTTAGGGGATTACAAACAAGTAAATTAACAACAAATTTAGTGCAACCCATTCTACCCCTGATTTTAGCATAGAGGAATTTGAGGTCATCTTCCCCATATTTCAACCATTTAACCTTTGCCCTTTGAATAATCCAGGAAGCTTGCATAGAAGTAAAGTTAACCAGATCACTGTTGTTCTCCTTGTATGCCTGATTCAGTAAAGAGTTGGTAGGACCACTATGTAGAGAAACCATCAAAGTCATTTGTTTATGATATAATTTATCAATATGCCTGCTCACAGAAGAATAAGTGGCTCAAGACTGATTTTTGATACTCCTTTTAAAAATTCTCAGAGAGTTGCACATATCGGACAAAGGATTACCCGAACAAGGCAAAGAGATTGCCTTAAGGAGGTGTGGACCTCCAAAAGAGCACCGCTCGTGGGGTCCGAACGCAGAGGGTATGGTCGCACTATCCTGTAGGACAAACCGATCGTAGGCCTCTACACTCGACACAAACAGGTCGATGGAAAAGAAGATTGGATCGTGCATACAACTAACCATTGAGGATAGAGGCTTTTGCCAATGCACCTCGATAGGTAGTAATATACACGACCTAGTCACGGGTTTCCCCCACCCGATACGACAGCTCGAGTGAGATTTAGTAGATGTGGGACCGAGTTTCCTACAGGCGCAAGCCCCCGTGGTTAATTACATCCCGGGTCGGAGCCTGAGAAAACTCTCGATTAAGGATCATACATTCCTTCCCAAAGTGGGATTGACATGAGGGTATAGACTAAGAAGTCCTACTCAAAAGGAAAGAAAGGTCACAAAGAGGCTCAGTCAACATGCAGGGTTCATACCAGCATTCGGAGGCTCTAGGGTACTAAGGAGAAACTGGAGAAACTAAAAAAAAAGCAAGCACTCAATCACATGCATGAGAGAAAAGATGGAGGTGGCGTCATCCTGTGACGTAGATGAGTGGGATTTATAGTTCATGAAGAAGGATCCTACCCTCTATTTTAGGCATACTACGAGACCAGATGTAGTAGCCTCGAACCTTAAATCTAGATTGGGTTTAGTGTTCTACGCACACTAACACCCGTGTCCTAGCTAATGCAGTGCAAAACCTGGACTTACCCCGGCCTGGATTGGGGAGCCAGCTAACCACCTAATTACTTTAAAACCATGATATCAAGTCAATTTATGAGAGATGGGTGGGTGGTACAGTTATTGGAAATAGGACCGACATCTAGAGAGTTTCCTAATTAGTCATGGACTTATGTGGGGTGAATACCCCTAACTAATATAATTAAATTTTATTTAATTAGTTGCTAATGCAATGCATGCTAGTTAAAATGTCAGCTCATGAATGCTTTAAACTTTAAAAAATAAGCTTAATATAAAAATAATTTTTAAAAAAGACTAGGTCTCCCTAGGTCCGGCACTTCATCCTCATAGGCCAGATTATCTGAACTCTACCTGCAGGAAGGGAGATGTCTTATAGCAAGAAAAGAAAAATATAGTAAGATGCATGCGCCCTTGGACGAATCCGGCAGTTTCCTAGGTTCGTTAGATTTCTATGTTATTTAAACTTAGAATTTTGAAGATTAGTTATGAGTAAAAAAATTTTATAATCCTTAAAAGAGCCTAACGCAATCTATGCTAAAATAAAACACGGCATACAAGAAAAGAACCTAGAAAAAGCAGATAATTTTTACTGCGTAATCAGGTAAACGCATCAATATAAATTAAATTAATCAAGTAAATATTCATAGGCCAACTGCCCTTTAATTACAAACCAGGGTCTGCGGAAAATAAAGTTCTCCAACACCACTACCAAAAACCCGGATTTATAAGCCTATGATAGACGCTAACAACTTTGAGTGGGATATTAGGTCTTCATGTCTTTAGCTCTTCAGTCTTCTTCTCCTTGGACTCATTGGAACTCTCTTCATTGGACTCCTTGGATCCGTCGTGGCTTAAATATCCAAACGAAGAGATAATTTCCCCTTTGATAGGGGCATTGTCTTTTCTCTTTAGACATCTAAAGCCATCCAACTCGATTTCCTAAATGGAAGAAGACTCTCCCCTATGAGGATGCATTCCTCTTTTGGGATTCGAGTTGACTAAAAATATTCACACTCAGAGTTATTTTCACAACTCTCACCAATATTATAATTAATTTTACATTAAATGAAATACATAAAATTCTAGAATCACCTGCAGGGTTATCCTAATTAACATCCCAAGCAGTTTATATGAAAAATAAAATACAATCCATTGAAGCTGTGCCAAGCCATACTTTTAATCATGAGGGCTAAGTAGTATTCCTGTAGCACCTGTAGTAGTTATTATTAAATGATTTTTAGCCCTCATTATATCAGGGGGGCTGAGCAAGCACCTGCATAAGATAATGTCAGAAATCATGATAGTGCCCCCCCTTAGTATGAGCATGGTCACCAGCACGGAAGAACAATATATATGTCGTTTCTAACATATGTGTACATCTAACACTCATCACATCAATCCACAGAGTGCAGGAAAAGTAAGCAAACACATCAATCAATTTTAAACAACATGTAGTGAAATCATCGAAAAACCCAGCATACAGCAGAAAGAAATAAACACTGACCTAGCCTAAGTCTAGAAGTGGTGTCCTGACAAACCATTTTATGTGTGTGTAAAGCTTGTGTGGTTGGGATATATCATAACTTGGGTAGTTAGTTAATGTTATCTAAGGTTGTAGTTTATTAAAGGTTAGAAAAGGGAATTTTATTTAAAATTCAAATATCAATAAGCGAGGATCAATTTTAATTAATTTAATTTGTTGATCAGTTTTAAACACTTAGGGTGATGATATTTAAAGTTTAAATTATATTAACCAATTTTGGAAAGTCTCGGATCCTCCTAGAGGTAGATGGGGTCCAAAAAGTCACTATGAGAAACAGGCTAGGTTTGGGGTTCCTAACACCTTAGGAAAATACTAGACCTTAAGATGAGTAATTAGTCGGGTAGTACGCTGGATTTGTAGTTTCCTATGCAAAGTTGTGAATTTTCTAAGTTTTGGGCCCTAGACTATAGGTTGGGGTTGACCAAAAAGTTGACTTTCTAATTTAAGCGGGTTTCTAAAATCCTAATATTTTTTATAAATACTAGACCCTAATAGGAGTTTAATGCAAGTGAGTTTGCCTAATTTGAAATTTTCTACAATTAGTTATGGGTTTTCTAAGTTCAGGATATTTAAGGGAATTATCTAAATCATCTAATAAAGGGCTAATTTTATGGTTTTGATCTAAATCAGCTCTAAACTAATTGGAATCACCTCCAAAAGTCAGGAATGACCTGATAAAGTGTTCCCAAGTGTTTGGGGATAATTTGGAATTTTTAATAATTTTTAATAATTTATTAGGGATAAAAAGGTAGTATCCACCTAAGGTTAAATTAAGCGTCAACTTATAGTCAAACTAAGGAGCCCTATTTATCTAAAGTAAAGGGTCACATTCTTAACAGATCAAGCTATGGTAGGTAATTTTTTGACCTAAAATGAATTTACTGTATTTTTTAGAAGGCTATTGGGCCTTATTTAACAGGTTAATTAGGGTTGATTAATTAAGGGGTCTAACAAGCCCTAAAAATTCATAGAAAATTCTGGGATATTCATGATGTCACTAAGTTCAAATTTTGAAGTTTTCATATCAATTGGTGATCTACCCTAGCTCTTAAAAAATTTCTAAGTTTTGTGGACGGGTCTTTAATTGTTGTCATTAGGGTGTCACTACGTTATCAAAGTTTAAAGTGAATTTTTAACTAACCCTCAAGGTAATAAATGCATTTAGTACATAAACAAAGTAAACACACCATGTTCCTATATCTAGGAGAGCCTAAACTAAGTGCTCGTGGTGCAACCTATACATGCAAACTACGAATAATAAGAAAGTAAGTAGACCTAAAGAAGAGATTAGTGACTGGTTGGGACTCAACCATCCACTAATCCACCTCCCCCATGATTTCTCTTCACACATAAGGTCCATGTTTAAAATTTCATGCGATAGCGGATCTCCCAAGAGCTAGGATTTAATTATAAGTAGTTTTAAAATATTTTAAAAGTACATATAAATATAAATATATTTTTAGAAAATAAAGTAATTAAAAATAAGTCAATTCATAATACATAAGTATAGGGAGACCCACTGACCACCCTAACGAGGTTTCGAAGTGATTTAAAAATAAATTTTAACTTCAAAATAATTATAATAATAAAAATATTAAAATATTCCTTTATATGTTGTGACCTATTCTAAGGGTTTTTGAACTCGTAGAAGGTCCAGGAACAAGTTTGGTGAAGAAACTTTGAGCTCCCAACGCTTGGATCGATCGCAAAAGGCTTTAGAACGAATCTTCCTTCGGGTCGCCGGGATCTCGCCCCCGGTAGTTTGATCTCGTTGGGTTTGAATGGGGGAAGGTGTGGAGAAGTTCCAAAAGCTCTTCGGTTTAGGGAGGCTAGTGAGAGAATATGAGCAAAAAGTCCAAAAAAAAAACCTAATTTTTTCTATTTAAACTCCCCTAACCCTCTCACCAACTGCTAGGATTTAATCTTTAATTAAATAGGAGGGAAAATAATTCAAAATAGCAGTGGTTTTGAATCCCAAGGCATTAAGAGGGATTAAATGCCATTAAAGAGCCACTAATGGGCCTTAATGGGTCAAAATAGACCCATTAAGACTTGGGTTGACCAAGTCAAAGATTGACTTGGTCAACCTAGTCCATTTGGGCCTAGGGAAGTGGGGGATTGAACCAAGAAAGGGTTTGGAGCAACTAGGAATTGATTTGGACTCAAAAAGCCTAATGGGTCAAAATTGACCCAATAAGACTTGGGTTGACGTGGTCAACTTAGTCCCATTGGGTCTAAAGAAGTAAGGTCTGGTCAAAAGAGAGGTCAACAAGAGGAGAGACCAGTAATGATCAATCTTTGTCCAGTAATTTTTAAAAAGAAATATGTGATTAGCCTGAATAGATCTCCTAGAATGAATAATGATCGGACAGTGGTCGGAGCAGGAGGGACTTTGATAAGAACAATAAGAGTCAGAAAAAGAATTCAACCAAGCATCATTTACCAAAACTCTATCAAGTTTAATATGGATAGGATTATCCAGACGTTGATTAAACCAAGTGTATTTGCACCCAATAGAATGGAGATTCATAAGACAGTTGTTAAAAATCATATTGGTTAAATCTATCAAAGCAGCTTGATTAATAGGCGTCCCACCAAGTTTTTCATAAGCGAACCTACAGCAATTAAAGTCTCCAATGAGAACCCAAGGAAGGTGAACCCAAGAGCCACCTTATCAATGTCTTCCCAGAGAGATTTCCGATCATGGCTGCTGTTAGAAGCGTAAATCACAGTGAGTTGAAAGAGGGTGAAGTTAGCACCCGATACAGTCCCAGAGATGAATTGAGAGGTGGTGTGATTGGGAGTGAATTTGATTTTATCAGGGTTCCACTTAATCCAAATTCTCCCAGATAGAGAGAGCTCAAAATTGTGGTAGCTCATTTCATTCGAGAATAGGGAATTAGAGGACTCAAAAAAGGGATCTTGCAACGACTGAACATGAATCCTGTTCTCCAAAATACAAACTAAGTCTAATTTAAAGGAATCAATTAGACGCTTGCAACACAAAACTTTATCAGGCCGGTTAAACCCCCTGATATTCCACGCCGCAAAGGGTGGCAAGGACATTAAGACTTTGATTGGGTTTGGGATTTTTTAACCTGCTTTCCCTTAGCAGACTTTTTTGAGAATACACTAGCTTTTTGAGCTTTTGTCTTACCAACATCTTTATGATTTATACCCTGTTCTCCTTCATCCTAACCACCAGAAATAAAGCCAATAGAACCGCCTAAAACATCTGTATTGGACGAAGTATCATCCTCAATGTTTAAAGCATCAAATTTATTGGGAGATACAATGTGTTTTTTAGCAGATAAAGTATTGGAGTGCAAAATAGGTAGAGGATGAGCCCTCTTCATTAGGGGAATTTAAATTAGGGATGCCCATAACTAAAGCATCTCCAGAAGAATGGAAATCTTTTGAAGTGGGAACCTGAGGAGGAGCTTTTGAAGGAGAGGTCATTTTGAAAGGAGGGGGAGAATGAGGTTGATATTGGAGAGATTGCCCAATGACATTAAGGACTCCTTGACTTTGCATACTGGAATCAGAATTAACATTCAAAGTATTTGGGGGAACCGGTTGGGCAACAAGAGGTCTAGCAAAGTTAAGAGGTTTGGACTGGGTACGGGACCTAGGCTTCCTACTATAACTTCTGCCACGGGTAGAGCCAGCCTCCTTAACTTGACCATTAGAACCACATCAGGCTTGGACAAGAGGAAGAAATATGCATTAAAGACTTACAGTGCTCACAAGCGAAAGGACACCATTCATATTGCACTTTCAAGCACACAACATCCCTATCCAAAGACACTTTAATCTCCTCCGGGTATGTGGCATTGCAATCTACTAAGACACAGATACAGGTGAAGGTAAGCTGGGTCTTTTGCTCAGTCAGATTGTCGGCAGCAAGAGGAACACCAATCTTGCTTGCAATCCGTGAAATCCCATCTGAGCTCCAGGAAGCAAGTGGAAGATCATGTATCTTCACCCAGATTGGAACAATTTTGAAGTCTTCCTTTTTAGGTTTAAACTTCGGGTGCCACTTTTACAGCACAAACGGCTTCCCCAGGAGGAACCAGACCCCTCTCGACCATACCATGTCAAAGTCTTCATTACAAGAAAACCGCAGTAAGAAGAATCCATCGTTTAAGGAAAGTAACTGAACAGAACCTTTCAAGCTCCAGGTTTTTTTTTATGGCTCCCAGCAACGCTTCGTAGAAAGGACGTCTCCCAACCGAATATCAAACTGAACAGAGTTTCCAGTCATCACCTCCCTGGAGAAGTTTTTCCCCCAAAAAAGGAATAATATCTGGTTCCTCAGAAAAATGGGAAAATTTTAAGCTTTCCAGAGAGTTGTTTTCTGGAGCGAAAACCTGATTCAAGTTTCTTAGAGCGGAGCTCACCACCCCACCAGCGGACGAGCCAAGCGGTGGGAAGTCAGATGAGAGAAGAGAAGCGTCCATTTGGAGGGACAAAAAATGGGGCCTCCGGTAGAGCTGGAAGAGGAGAAGAGGAGAAGAGAGTCAGCAGAGAGCAGAGGAGGAGGAGGCGGGAGAAAACCCTAGCCGCCACACCGATATGCTACTCTATATTGACCGCTATCTGTTGGTTTCGTCTGGATTCTGCAAGGAGACACACAGTTGAAAAGATTTTACTAGAAATTGAGTTGATTACAATGGACTGACTCGCTTCTGAGAGCGATCAGATTACAAGTAATAATTGTACAATAAAAGTCTGGGTGTCAAGTAATGATCTGGCAAGACTTCGAGCCTTAGATGATGATCTGGCAGAACTTCGGGCCTTATATAAAGATTTGACAAATGTGAGAGTCTTCAATGGTGACCTGGCAAAGATGAGAGCTTCAAGTAAGGACCGGCGAAGCGTAGAGCGTAAGGTGGTGATCCGGCGGAGCGACGGTGTTAGGCGATGATCCGGTGGAGCACAAGGCGTCAGATGATGGTCTGGTGGATTGATAGCATCAGATGATGGTCTGGTGGAATGATGGTGTTAGATAAGGGTCCGGTGGAGCACAGGGCATCAAGTAGTGGTCCGGCAGAGTGACGGTGTTAGACGGTGGTCCGGTTGAGCACAGTGCGTCAGGTGGTGGTCCAGCGGAGTGACGGCGTTAGGCAGTGAACCGGTGGAGCACAGGGCGTCAAGTGATGGTCCGGCGGAGTGACGGTGTTAGACGGTGGTCCGGTGGAGCACATGGAGTCAGGTGGTGGTCCGACGGAGTGACGGTGGTCCGGTGGAGCACAGGGCGTTAGGTGGGGTCCGACGGAGTGACGACGCTAGACGGTGGTCTGGTGGAGCACAGGGCATCAGTTGGTGGTCCGGCAGAATGATGACGTTAGGCGGTGGTGCGGTGGAGCTCAGAGTGTCACGTGGTGGTCCAACGGAACTCCGACGGTGGTCCGCGGTGGTCCGGCGAAACTCCGACGGTGGTTCGGCGAAACTCCGACGGTGGTCGAGGAGGCTATGAAGCAAGAGCGATCTCCGATCTCTCTCTTTTTCCTTAGGCTCAGGGGTCCCTTTTCAAGAGGAGAGGGGGCTATATTTATAAATTTTGGGAATGACATGGCCTGTAAATAGGTGGAGGATCAAGGGTTAGTTGGGAGTGGTTGGATGGACGGCCGATCTTGAATCCCTTTATCATGAACTGTTCGATGGACGTTTGAATGTCGTAGTGATGTCGGAATTCAGTGATCTTGGGTTCGTTGGATTTGTCCCGTCGAGCCGCTCGATTCGACTATAAGTTTGTTTTGTTTGGAAGCCATTTAGTAATCTGAATTGTGGTTTGAACCTTCCAATAGCGCTTTGGGTCCTTGATTTTGATCCATTTGGGTTTGGATTGGGTCGAATTTGGTGTTGTTGGGTTCGTATTTTTGAGATGACAGTTCGACTGTAAGTTTGCTGAAATCAGAGTTCATATGCTCCTGATTTTGATTTCAAAAGTTTCCAACTTGATTTTGCTTTGAGATTAGTGCCCGATCAAGATAATTTTTGTATGATGTATCAGTTGCCCCTTATTTTTGGACGTCGAAGCTCTAGGAGTCCCAAAATATGCATTATAGCTGGCGAAAATTTTTTCACGTGACTTGAAACTTGGATGTAGTTCAATCGTGGGTGTAGAGGTCCTGAAATACTTTAAAAGAGTCAAAATTGAGTCCGGAACTTTGAAAAATGGTTACGAGGACCCCAAAAATTGGGCTAAAATATATTCTGTAACTTATAATTTTAATAAAAAATAGGTATAATAATATCAACTCTTCTTTAGTGGATGAGTGGTAAACCTTTTGCGATCCATGTCCAAGATCTTGGGTTCGAATCCAGGGGAAGACATGGATTTTTTGTGGTGATGACATGGCAGCGACATGCCGGACGGATCGATAATATGGTACCCATAACCTGTTGGGTCGTGGCTGACGTGGCCACTACACAGATCGTGGTTGACGTGGCTCCCGTGACCTGTTGGGTCATGGCTGACATGGCCACGACATGCAGGATCGTGGGTGGTATTGCCACGATACGCAGATCGTGGGTGACATGGCCACACACGCAGATCGTGGCTGATGTGGCACAAATGATCTATTGGGTCTTGGATGATGTGACAGTGCCATGCAGGACGGATCGATGACATGGCAATGCCATATATGACGGATCAGTGACATGACACGCATATGCAGGGTGGATTAATGACGTGACGCTTATGCGGTGCTGACATGGCTAATGACATGGCACATAATTTTTTTTAAAAAACTCCCTCTTCTTTCTATTAATAGGCCCCCTTTGGGCCTTATTCCTTGCACCTTCTTTTCCTCTCTTCTCTAATTAGAGGTCTTCTCTGCCTCTTGGACAATTGGTATCCATTGGCTAACAGCATGTCCCCTCTTTGTGAGAAAGAGGCTTCTTTCTCTCCCTTCAGCGCTCTTGATATACAGGAGGCTTTCCCTCACCCTTGGTCAATTGGTATCAATTGTCTAACAGTAAGGCCCCTCCATATACTGGAGTAATGTCGAACGTCCACTTTCCTTCGAGAGATTCTACGGTCAGTGGGAAATCTTGTCGTTCCGCCGGACGGCAGGCGGAGGCCTGACAAAGGAGCGAGGGCAGATGATCTGGCATCCACCGTCACCAGTGATACTCTGATTATTTTTCACAAGAAGTTCCACTTTTCAAATGAATTGGTGGCGGTGGTCCCTAAGAGGTCTGATTGGGCTAGCGCTCCTCCTTCCGGGTACTTAACCATATATGAGACCCATTTGCGATCAGGGCTGCGCTTTCCATCTCCTACTGAGTTGATCGAGATTCATGTGCATTATGGGATGTCTCTATCCCAATTTACGTACAGAGGCATGTCGGTGACGATCGGCTTGATATCACTTTTTAGAGATCGAGGGGTTGTTTTAACACTTGAGCGTCTTTCCCGGATGGGCTGATTTACCAGCGACACAGGGGCATGTTACTTTCAGATCCAAATGGTTGGACATGCGTACCCAGGATACTGCAAAGAGTTGGGCCAGTGCATTTTTCTTCGTCAAAAATGATTGGGGCCTGATGGAGAATTAGGGGAGATTAAGGGACGTGCCTGTCCCTTTGCATGTCGGAGAGGAAGATATCAAGAGGATTCTTAAGGTCCCTGATGTCGAGAATCTTTGATATGAGGTTCATTATTTGAATAGATATATAGAAGACGAATTTCTATTCAGGGTTGGGCTGTCAGTCAATGCCGGAAGATCAGATGCAAGGATGCTAAAACCGACTTCCAAGATCCCTGAAGTTACTGCTGCAGTTCCAAAGGCGGCCACTAAGAGAGAGGTGAGAGGTGAAGATCCCCAGGCTTTGTTGAATAAGAAAAAGTTGGAGGGTGTTGCGACGAGCAAGGCTGTATTGGGCGTCGTAAAGCTAGTGACTTAGTACGTAACCTTCCCCTGATACTTTTTCTTCCATTTTCTTTTAGAATGACTTTTAATATATTTTTCTTTCTTATCTCAGTTGTCACGACGTATGGAGCTTGGGGTCGAACTTACTGAGGCTTTGAACCATTGGAACGATGAATTTGTGAAGGTCAAGTACCTTCACGGGGAGTTCAAGCGGAAGTATGATCTGAAGGCCAAAGAGGTGAAGATGTTGGAGGAAGAATTGTGCGGGTGTAGGATTGAGTTGGCAAATATGGTGCACTCCGCTTTCCACCAGAATCATCAGACATATCAGCTTCAAATCAACCTAGTGTAGACACAGTCGATGATCACCCAGCTCTTAAAAGATCAAAAATCCTCTGTAGAGAAGATAGCAGTGCTTGAAGCTGAGAATAAGAGATCCCAGATGCTTGTTGCTGAGAAGGAGGCCGTTCTGACCAGCCTTGAATCTTCGAGAGTTATTGAAGATTTCAATAAGTCTATAGCCTTCAAGATCGTCATCCAGGATTACATCTAAGAGGCCCGTGATAACATTTATGAAGTAGATGTGAAGGCTTTAGAGAAGAAGTGTATTGAAGAATGATTCATTCGAGGCTTCTTGAAGGGGATTCGTCTGGTGCATCAGAAGATCGGAGTTGAGGTTAAGGGGCTGACACCTAGTCAGGCCTCAAATGACTTTTCTTCAGACTCTGATGGTGACGAGATAGAGAGCGAGTTGCAGAAGGCCTTTGCCTTGGAGGTTGATGATGAGATAGTGGAGATTGAGTAGATCTTTGTCAGCTGTGCTACTTTATCCTTCTTAATATTTTCTTGTTATTTGTATTAGGCGTTTGTGTTGACATGCGATGTCCTCTTTGATTTAGTTGTGTATTGTTGATGCATTTATTAGTGAAAATTGTTTTAGTATTTTTATTTATGCTCTTTTAAGGTACTCAATCGGTCTGAGGCTTGTAATAAATATGCTCTAACTCATATGAATGCTTTTAGAAGAATCCTCTAAGGATATAAGATCTATCTAAGGCTATTTTATCAGAGCCTTGCTCGATGACGTTAATCTATGTGGAAGAGATTGAGAGAATGCATCAAGGATGTAGGATCTATCCGAGGTTGTTTTTCAGAGCTCTGCTCGATGACGTTAACCTACGTGGAAGAGGTCGGGAGAATCCACTATGAATGTAGGACCTATCCGAGGTTGTTTGTCAGAGCTCTGCTCGATGATGTTAACATGTGTGAAAGAGGTCGAGAGAATCCACCAAGGATGTAAGATCTATCCGAGGTTGTTTGCCAGAGCTTTCCACGATGACGTTAACCTGTGTGGAAGAGGTCGAGAGAATCCACTAAGTATGTAAGACCTATTCGAGGTTGTTTGTCAGAACTCTGCTCAAAGACGTTAACCTGTGTGGAAGAGGTCGAGAGAATCCACCAAGGATGTAAGACCTATCCGAGGTTGTTTGCCAGAGCTCTGCTCGATGACGTTAAACTGTGTGAAAGAGATCGAGAGAATCCATCAAAGATGTAAGGCCTATCTAAGGTTATTTTCCAGAGCTCTACTCGACAACGTTAACCTGTATGGAAGAGGTCGAGAGAATCCACCAAGGATGTAGGACCTATCCAAGGTTATTTTCCAGAGCTCTACTCGATGACGTTAACCAATGTGCAAGAGGTCAGGAGAATCCACAAAGGATGTAGGACCTATCCGAGGTTGTTTGCCAGAGCTCTGCTCGATGACGTTAATCTGTGTGGAAGAGGTCGAGAGAATCCACCAAGAATGTAGGACCTATTCGAGGTTGTTTGTCAGAGCTCTGCTCGATGATGTTAACATGTGCGGAAGAGGTCGGGTTGGACCTCTGGGGCCGATCATCTTGTGATTGAGATGCAATAAAGATTGTGTATTTCTCAAATTAAGGGTTTTGGGATTGAAGCTCACAGCTTGTGTGAATATATCAACATGATTTTACTTGAAGAAGATAATAATTAAACTTAATAAAGGAATATATTTTTACTATATCAAACAAAGATATAATACCCTAAGATAATAGGGCTGAAGAGGTTACAAACAATATAGACAAACAAAAGACAAATAACATTCACTATTGAAGATAATAACTCATAATACTGAATACATAATATATAAAATAAGTAGTACTATTGTGCTCTACTAATAGTACTCGCGGAGGTTGTCAACATTCCCAGTACAAGGAAGCATCTTTCCTTCGGCATTCTTCAATTTGAAAGTACTAGGCTTCACCATAGCTGCTACCAAGTATGGACCTTCCCAGAGGGGGGAGAGTTTATTGTGTTGAGGGCCCTTTCCTGCCGCCTTGATGCTGCTTAGAACAAGATCTCCAATCAATATATGCCGTGGTTTCATTCTTCGATTGTAGTGCTGGGTAACTCTCTAGTGTTAGGCAGCAACCTTAAGCACCGCCTCGTCTCTTACTTCTGGAAGTAGGCCTAGGTTGTGCCTGAGCTTTTCGTTGTTGGTGTTGAAATCAAAAGTTTGAACTCTATGGCTTGGGACTCTAATGTCGACAGGAATGACAGCCTACATGCCAAAGCAGAGGTTATATGGCGTTTCTCCTATTGGAGTCCTTGTAGTAGTACGATAGGCCCAAAGGATATTTGGGAGCTCGTCAACCCATTGACCCCCAGCCTTATCTAGCCGTGTCTTCAATCCCTTCAGAATAGTCTGATTAGTGACCTCTATTTATCCGTTAGTCTGAAGATGGACTACAGCTGTGTGTACTAGTTGAATGTGGAGATATTTATAAAATGTGGTGAAGACCCTTCCGATGAACTGTGTTCCGTTATCGTTGATAACTTTCGCTGGAATGCCAAATCGACATATTATGTTCTTCTATAGGAACTATTTAGCATTTGCTTCAGTGATCTTTGCCAGAGGTTCTGCTTCTACCCAATTTGTGAATTAGTCCACTGCCAAGATGATGAACTTTCGCTGTCCCATGGCTATAGGAAAGGGTCCTACTATGTCAATCCCCCACTGGGCGAAAGACCATGGACTCTGTAATATTGAGATCTCTATGGCTTGTAGATGGGTGAGGTTGGCATGTAATTGACAACTACTATATTTTCGCCTGAGCTCGAGTGCGTCCTGCTTCATCATTGGCCAGTAAAATTCTTGTCTCATGACTTTTTGCGCTAACGATCTTATACACAGGTGTTCTTCACAAATACCTGAATATACTTCTCGGAGTACATAATTTGACTCTGAAGGAGAAAGTCACTTGAGATAGGGTCCCGAGAAGGCTCATTTGTACAATTCTCAAATGACAATGGTAAAGTTTTCTTCCTGCCTCCGAAGTCGTGTTGCTATCATTGGGTCTTCAGGAAGAACACCTTCTTGTAAGAAAGCTAGAATGAGATCGATCCAAGATGTCTCCCTCGACTCATCGATCGATTATATTATCCATGGGCCTGAAATACTCGAGAAGTGAATTTCTTCGATATACTTTCTTTTGAAAGTGTCACCGGTTGTCGAGGTAGCTAGCTTGGAAAGGGTGTCTGCTCATACGTTTTGCTCTCGTAGAATATGGATGATCTCATATTATTTATACTAGCTAAGAGCAGCTTTACTTTGTTGAAATATAGGGCTAGTTGAGGGTTGTGGATGTCAAACTCTCCTTCGACCTGTGAGGCGATTAATTGTGAATCAGTGTAGATTATTAGGTTTTGCACTTCACAGTTGATTGTTAGTCTTAAACTGGCAACATGAGCTTCATATTCTGCTACGTTGTTTGTTGCAGGGAATTTGAATTGGAGTCCGTATTGGAGAGCAACTTATCGTGGAGAGATTAGCAGAACTACTGCCCTGGCGCCAGAAACTCCAGATGCTCCATCAACATACAACGTCCAGACCGGGGGAGAGGGAGAAGCACTTAATTGATCTTCAGACATCGAGACTGTGTATTATACCACAAAATCTGCAAGTGCTTGTGATTTGATATCGGGCCTAGGCAGATAGTGAATGTCGAACTCTCCCAGTTCTACAAACCACTTGATGAATCTGCCAGAGGCTTCTGGCTTTTGCAGAATATTTTTTAGCGGCAAATTCATTTAGATTCTGATTGTATATACTTGAAAATAAGGGCGTAGTTTTCTAGCTGAGTGTACTAACGTCAAAGCTGTCACGACCCAACCCGATTGAAATGAATCCCATCGCGTCGGGACGCGAAGGATGAATCCAGGATCTAGCTTTGAAATTTAGTTTCAGACTTTCTTCCAATAATCAGACATACAAAAAACACATAGCTACTATAAATATCCAAATATAAAAAACAGTACATCTAATATTTTCTCCTCTTTTATTAAAATAATCAAGTACAAACAGTGCATGGCTACAGACAGAAAGTACAGAACGGAACGGAAAAGTCATGACTGTACAAAAATCAAAACTACAAAATACTTAATCTTAGATCAGAAACTGAACAACAAGTCCAAGACTTCCTTCCCTTTTTCAGAACCTGAAAACAACGCAGATAACAAGAATGAGCTAACAGCTCAGCAAGACCACACCACCCAATCAAAACTCCAGAAACTCACATCAGAAAATACATCAGAATAGTAGTCGTACATAATTCAGATAATCGTACAGAAAATCGTATAGTCATACATAATACATATACTTGATCGAACAGAATATCAAACCACTAAAATAGAAGAACTGAATCATTTCATATAACAGAGTATTCAAATCAGAATTATCTTCAAATGAACAGACAGAGTCGTACAAATCCATACAAATCATAAAGTACAGTATCAAAGTAGATCAAATCATATAATAAAGATCACATATCAAATTTTACATATCAGATTTCCGGACCCTTATAAAATCTCAACGGATTCTGGCCCCTTATGCTTCCCTTCCCTAACACAGACAGAATCTCAAAGGATTCTGACTCCTTATGCCTCCCTTGTGCTACAGCACCAGAATATATCAGATATACAGAATTTCAGATCATATCAAACTTTTCAGATTTCCTTGACACAGATAGAATCTCACAGGATTCTGGCCCCCTTATAACTCCCTTAATATCATACAAACACATCAAATCATCAAAATTCAGAAATCAGATTTCATCAGAAAAATCGTTAGCGGCATAACGACAGTATATGAAAATTCCACAGAATTCACAATTTCAGAAATTTACCAAATTATCACAGATATTATAAAATATCATTTTAAGACTTTCATTGTACTGAAGCAAGTATTTTCAATATCCAGATAATTCGTCATTCAATTAAAACTTCACAGAATTCAAAATACCAGGTAAAAATCTTCTAGAAAATACTCAAAACGTGCAAAAACACATCTCGAAAACATACCAAAAGTTACGAGGTCAAACATTTATCAGTACGAAATAACACCAGATTTTCACTAACGGAAACAAAATTCAAAATAGAAAAGCTGTCAACATTCACATTTCTAAAAATTGAGAAAGGCGGAATGTGCCTTACCTAGAGTCGGTCAACTTTTCCAACTACGACGACGGACGAAAATGGACTGAAGTCACCCAAAATCCACTTTTCTTCATTTTCCTTCGATTTTATCTCTCCTCGGACTTTTCTCTCTTAAAAATGACCATTTAGATATATATAAAACAAGATCGTACGAGGACGATTTCTCCTCTGGACAAAATTCATTCAGACGATTCCTATTCATACTTGGACGACTTGCTCTCTAGATAAATTTCATCCCACCGAACCTAAATTATTCCTGGGACAAACATCTCTACCACTAGATTTTGAACTGATCGTCCCGGATGAACCTGGAAGGAAAAACTTCTTTCGGACGAACCTGAAAGGAAAAAACTGAAAAACGGGCTTTCACAATCTCCCCACCTTCAGAACAATGTCGTCCTCAACATTGCCAAAGCAAAACTGAGTCAAAATAGACTCGAATATAACTCTCTCATATCCGACTCCTTCTCCCAAGTAGCTTCTCTTCTTGTTCTATGTTTCCACTGAATCTTAACCATAGGAATCTGCTTAGTTCTTAACTTTTGCACATCATAAGCAAAAATCTTTTCAAACTCTTCCTTGTACTGCAGATTCTCCTGAATCTCCACATCATCAGCAGAAAGTTTTTTTTCTGAATCAGATATCCACTTTCTCAAAGAGGATACGTGAAACATGTTATGTATATCAGACATCTTATCAGATAATAACAATCTACAAGCAGAATTTTCAATCCTTTCGATGATCTTAAAATGTTCGACATACTTTGGACTGAGCTTGCTCACTCTTCCAAATCTACTAACGCCTTTCATCAGACTAACTTTGACATACACAAAGTCACCAACTTGAAATTCTATAAATATGTGCTTTTGATTGTAGTACTTCTGTTGCCTGACATGTATAACTTTCAATTTTTCTTTAATCAGATTGATTTTTATAACAGTTTCATCCACAAAAGTTGAACACATTTATTGTTTATCTCTCATTTCAGTCAGAGTCAGAGGTGTTCTACATTTTGGGTCATACAGAGCTTCGTAAGGTGCCATATCAATACTGGACTAATAACTATTATTATAAGAAAATTCAATCAAAGGGTTGTGATCTTCCCAACTGCCTCCAAAATCTAAAACACATAACCTCAGAAGATCTTCCAGTACTTGAATAGTCCTCTAAGACTGTCCATCAGTCTGCAGATGAAAAGCAGTACTGAAATGCAACTTCGTAACCAATCCTTGTTGAATACATCTCCTAAGTTTGGAGGTAAATCGTCCATCTCGATCAGATACAATCACTTTTAGTACACCGTGTAATCTGACAATTTATTTAACATATATCTGAGCTAACTTATCCACCGAATTTGTCTGTCTGTTCGGAAGAAAATGTGTAGACTAAGTCAATCGATCGACAATCACTCAAATCGTATCATGTCCTTGCCTCGATCGAGAAAAATCCATAGCAAAATTCATCGTTACATCCTCCCACTTCCAATTAGGGATAGGCAACGACTGCAAAAGACCTCTTAGTCACTTATGCTCTGCCTTCACTAACTGACAGGCTTCGTATTTTGAAATAAATTCTGCTATGTCCTTTTTCATTCCAAGCCACCATAAAAAGCTTTTCATATCTCCATACATCTTACCACTTCCTGGATGAATGGTATAGCCTGAATGATGAGATTCGTATAGAATCTCTTTCCTTATATCTCCAAACATAGGAACCCACAATCTGTTCTTACAGAAAATAATACCAGAATCAGAAATTCGTATTTCAGGTTTCTTACCAAATTTAATCTGATAAATCAACTTCAAATATTCAGCGTCTGACTTCCGAGCTTCATGAATCCTCTCTTCCAAAGAAGATTGAATGTTTATCTGAGTCAAAATACCATAATTCGAACCAGTAGAAGAAATCACCTCCAAATATAATCTTTCCATATCCCGTATTAAATACTCAGAAGTGAGATATAAACGTGATAATCCAGAAGACTTCCTACTCAAGGCATCGACCACCACATTAGCCTTACTAGGCTGATACTGAATCGTCAGATCATAATCCTTGATCAACTCAAGCCATCTTCTTTGCCTTAAATTCAGATACTTCTGAGTGAATATGTACTTCAAACTCTTATGATCTGTGAAGATTTCACACCTAACGCCATATAAGTAATGACGCCCAATCTTCAAAGCAAATACAACAATAGTTAATTCCAAATCATGCGTCGGATAATTCTTTTCATGTAGTTTTAACTATCTTGAGGCACAAGCTATTACCTGACCATGCTGCATCAAAACACAGCCCAAACCTTTTAGTGAATCATCATTGAATACCTGAAATCCTTCCGTACCAGACGAAAGAGCTAACACTAGAGTAGAAGTCAAACAATCCTTCAACTTCTAAAAACTAGCTTCACACTCCAGTGTCGAAATAAAAGCTACTAACTTCTGAGTCAGTCTCGTTAGAGGTGCATAAATCTGAGAAAATCCATTCACAAATTTTCTATAATATCCGGTCATGCCCAAGAAACTACGTATCTCAAACACTGTAGTAGGCATTGGCCAATTAGCAACTGTCTGAATCTTCTGGGGATCAACAGAAATACCTTCTCCGCTCACCACATGACCTAAAAAAATACTCTTCAGCCAAAATTCGCACTTGGAGAATTTAGCATACAATTGATGCTGTCTCAAAATCTCCAACACACTTCTTAAATATCTGGCATGTTCTTCCTCAGAAGCAGAATATACCAGAATATCATCTATGAAGACAATCATAAACTGATCCAGATAATCCTTGAACACTCTGTTCATCATATCCATAAAAATAGCAGGTACATTGGTTACCCCAAAAGGCATAACCAAAAACTCGTAGTGCCCATACCGAGTACTGAAAGCTGTTTTCATCACATCAACATCATTTACCTTCACCTGATAATATCCATATCTCAAATCAATTTTTGAGAACACAGAAGATCCAGCAAGTTGATCAAATAAATCATCAATCCGTGGTAACGGATACTTATTCTTTATTATAACTTTATTCAAATCTCTATAATCCACGCACATACGCATTGTCCCATCCTTCTTCTTCACAAATAGAACAGGCTCTCCCCAAGGCAAAACACTAGGACGAATAAATCCTCTGTCCACTAACTCCTGGAGCTGAACTTTCAACTCCGCAAGTTCTTTTGGCGTCATTCTATACGGAGCTTTAGATATCGGAGCTATATCCAGAAATACATCAATATAGAACACAATATCTCTATACAGAGATAAACCAACTAACTCCTCAGAAAATACATCTGAAAAATCTCGTACAATCGGGATAACAGAAATAGAACCCGCATCTATCTTCATATCCCTTACTGAAGCCAAAAACACCATACAGCCTTTCTTCCACATTCTTCTAACTTCTAACACAGAAATCAAACAGGATAAAATACTTATTAACCCTTGAAATACACACCTTTTCCCATCCATAAACAAGCTTACTTGTTTCTTCAAACAGACAATCTGAGCCTCATACAGACTCAGCCAATTCATACCCAAAATGACGTCATAAGAAGAAATCGACAACAAAATCAGACACGACTTCCGCTTCTTGCCAGAAATATCAATCTCACAAAAATAAAATTTTCGGGCAATCAAATTATTTCCAACCAGTAAAAGAACAGAAAGTGAAACAGGTAACGTAACAGAATTCAGATGTAAAGCATCAAAATAGCGCTCGAAAATGAACGAGTGACTGACTCAAGAATCAAACAAAACACGATATGGGTGTTAAGAAATGTAAATCGTACATGTTACCACATCTAAAGCATCTCAAGCTTCTTGCTGATTCAAACTGTACACACGTGGCTGAATTGGAGCTGGAGCTACAGAACCACTAGGCTCTCTCTGATTACCACTAGGGGGTCTCCTTGCCGCAGATCCCGATCCACCAACTCTACTAGAGGATCCTTCAGCAATAGTACGAGGAGGAACTATCCTCAACCTTCTTGTTAGACCGGCAGGTCTAACAAAACTCTCAGATCCGGACTCAGATCGTCGATCAAATCCAGCTTGTGGACACTCTGCTATCCGATATCCTGGCTGACCACATCTAAAATACTGATCAGTCATCTTGTAACACTGGCCAAAATATCTTCGTCCACAAGTTTGGCACATAGGTGCCTCATTGACTGACCCAGAACTGGTCACACTGCCACTACCAGAAACTATAGTGGATCCTGACTGTCCACTCCTCTTAGAGTCTCCAAATACAAATCTCTTCTTTCCAGAAAAACTACTGCCAGATGTATCACTACTGAATCTCTTCCTACTAGCAGTCCACCGCTGTTGAGTAGCCATCAGATCATTCTCTATCAGTCGAGCTCTCTCAACCAGCTTAGAGAAATTATATATATGAAATGGTACTAGGGGTTGCCTCAGACTATCTCGTAGTCCCCTCAGAAATCTATAGCACTTCTCCGCAGAAGTACTAATCAACTGTGGAGCATATCGGGCTAACGTAGTAAACTCTGCATCGTACCACATAACTGTCCTGCTCCCCCGAACCAACCTCAGAAAAGTCCCCTACATCTGTTGTCTTGCAGAAGGGGGTACAAACCATGATCTGAATACTTCAGAAAATTCTTCTCATGTAATCAGATAATTCAGTTTACCTTGGAATTTCTCCTCCTACTGGCCCATCCTCCAGCGCTCTGCTTCACCATCCAACATAAAAACTGCTAACAGTACCTTCCTGTCCGGAGGATATTGCATACCGTCAAATGTCTTTTCCAACCTCCTCAACTAATCCTCAGCTGCTCTGGGCTCAATAGTGTCCTCAAACCTCGGAGGCTTCAATCTCAAAAACATTTGTAGATATCTATCTACATCTTCAGATCGAACAGTAGAAACTCTATTTTGTGTCTCGCTCATCATCTGAGCAACTAACGTAGCAAACTGGGAAATTGTATCAGAACCAACTGCTAGGGCAGAACTATTCACAGGAGCCGCCTGACTAGCACTCTGCCCATCAGTCATATCTGAGTCTAGCAGATCCATGATCACATAAAAAGCAACTATGCACATGCATATAAAATAAAATAATAAAAATCCAAACAGATGAAAACTACCCCACCAGACTTACAGATCAGTTCCTATAGCTCTGTCTTATGATCCCATATTCCAAAATTACAGCTCTGGATCTAGCTTTGAAATTTGGTTTCAGACTTTCTTCCAATAATCAGACATACAGAAAACATAGAGCTACTATAAACATCCAAATATACATAACAGTTCATCTAACATTTTGTCTTCTTTTATCAAATAATTATGTACAATACAGTGCATGGCTACAGAAAGAAAGGACAGAACGGAAAAGTTATGACTGTACAAAAATTAAAAGTACAAAACACCTAATCTCAGATCAGAAGCTGAACAACTAGTCTAAGACGTCCATCTATTTCCCAGAACCTGAAAATCATGCAGATAACAAGAATGAGCTAACAGCTCAGCAAGACTACACCAGCCAAACAAATTCATGTCAGAAAATATATCATAATAGTAGTCATACAGAATTTAGATAATCAAATGGATAATCATATAATCAGACAAAATACAGATACTTGATCGAATATAATATCAAACCACTGAAACAGAAGAACTGAATCATTTCATATAACAAACTAAATCAGATTCCAAATCAAAATTATCTTCAAATGAACAGACAGAATCGTACAAATCATAAAGTACAATATCAAAGCAGATTAAATCTTATAATACAGATCACATATCAAATTTCATACATTAGATTCCCAGACGCTGACAGAATCTCAACGGATTCTGGCCCCTTATGCCTCCCTTCCCTGACACAAATAGAATCTTAAATGATTCTAGCCCCTTATGCATCCCTTGTGTTACAGCACCAGAACATATCAGATATACAGAATTTTAGATCATATCAGACTTTTCAGATTTCCCTGACATAGACAGAATCTCAAAGGATTCAGGTCCCTTATAACTCCATTGATATCATGCAAACACATCAAATCATCAAAATTCAGAAATCAGATTTCATCAGAAAAATTGTCAGCATTATAACGACAGTATACGGAAATTTCACAGAATTTATAATTTTAAAAATTTACAAAATTACCACAGATAATATAAAACATCATTTTAAGACTTTCATTGTATTGAAGCAAGTATTTTCAACATCCAGATAATTCGTCATTCAATTAAAACTCTGTAAAATTTAAAATATCAGATGAAAATCTTCTAAAAAATACTCAAAACGTACAAAAATATACCAAAAGTTACGCGGTCAAACATTTATCAGTATGAAATAACATCAGATTTTCGTTAACGAAAACAAAATTTGAAATAGAAAAATTGTCAAAAACCATATTTCTGAAAATTGAGAAAGGAAGAATGTGTCTTACCTCGAGTCGGTCAACTTTTTCAACTACAGCGACGGACGAAAACGAACCGAAGTCACCCAAAATCCACTTTTCTTCCTTTTTCTTAGATTTTCTCTCTCCTCAAATTTTTCTCTCTCCTCAAAATGACCATTTGGATATATACAAAACAGGATCGTACGGGACGAATCCTATTCATCCCAGGACAATTTCTCCTCTGGATAAAATTCGTTTAGATGATTCCTATTCGTACTTGGACGACTTGCTCTCTGGATAAATTTCATCCCAACGAATATAAATTTGTCCTGGGACGAACCTCTCTACCACCAGATTTTGAACTGATCATCCCGGACGAACCTGGAAGGAAAAACTTCGTCCGGGCGAACCTGAAAGGAAAAAATGAAAAACGGGCTTTCTCAAAAGCTGTCTTATCTGTTAAGGATAACATCCTTCTATTTCGGATAATATCTTACTAACATAATAGATAGGACGTTGTATGGCGTTTTTCTCCCAGACTAAGACTGAACTGATTGCCTGGGTGGAAATAGTCATGTACAGATATAATCTTTCTCTCGGAACAAGCTTTGAGAGTGTGAGAAAATTAAATCTATCTAAAACTTTATTTTTAATTTATGGTTTTTATTTAAATATAATTCTTTTATGTAAATAATTAATTTAATAGAATATAATAGAATATATTAAAATCTATATTGTATAATAAATCTATATTATTTAAATAGAGAAAGAGAAGAAGAGGGATAGATTTTTTTTTAAAATAATTTTTAAAACAAAATATATTTTATTTAGATATAGAAAAAAATTTGCTTTATTTATGTTTTTGAACATTCTCTTTCAATTGAATCCGTATAGTTGGATATTAAACCGCCTCGAAAGACAGACGAATATCCTTCTATTGATTCCAAAGAAAGAGAGCAAACAATTCGCTTTTCTAATCGGGTATGACGTAGGGAGTATACAAATCACCCGAAAGGATGATTAGTATCTTCCCTACTTACCTAATTAGACTAGTGAATTGTTCGATTCATCCCTAAAATCAAGCATATAAATGATATTTGATTTACTTATGAAAATAAATCAAATACTTATCTATTTCTTGATTGTAAGGAATAGGTCTAAATAAAAATATAGATAAAGCAGGGTTTTCTTTTAAAAATAAGACTTTTATTTTCTCACACGATTCGCTTTATTTATATTTAGGATATATTTCTCCCGATTAGATCTACATAGTCGGACATTATACTGCCCCGAAGGACAGACTAATATCCTCCTATTGATTTTAAAGGGAGAAGCCGTACAATTCATTCTCTTAATCAGGTGTAGTATAGAGAATATTCAAGTCATCCTGAAGGGATGACGAGTACATTCTCTAATCGACCTGATTAGATTAGTGAATTATAATTTTATTTCTACAATTAAATATAGAATACATTCAATTTGTTCGTTAAAACAAATTGAATGTCTGTCTATTATTAATTGTGGAAATAACTCCTAAACATGAATAAGACTAAATCTACGCACACAGATCTTTCCCCTACCTCAGAAAAGAACTTAAGTAGGGTTTAGATTATTCTGGGTTTTAGACTCCCTACAGGGGCAAGCCCCTGTAGTTAATTACATCTCCTAAGAGAATACTCTCGATTTAAATGAAGACTAAATAATTTCCAAAATTATATATATATTTAATTAAATATTTGGGCAATTAAATTTCCACGATCAGGCTTTAGATTATAGAGTTGTTGTTTGACTTTAGAAAGATTTAGAACTTGATTTAGAAGAAGAAATGTGCAAGGAAAGGTGTATACGATCTGGACTTACCACCTGCCTAGAGTGGGCTGCCAGCTAACAGTCCTAATCACAACAATTCGCCGATGATGCAAGATTTTAGGGTGGTTCTATCCTAGGAATAAAGACAACTACTAAAGAATCTAATGCAAAGGACAACATGCTTACAAAAACCAAAAATCTACTCGTATGCTGATGATGCATGAAACAATTGTAAATAAAAGAGCTGATTTTATTTATATAATTTTCATCGGTTACATCCCAGAATTTGCAGTAAAGTAATGGTGGCCAGGCCCCACCGACAACAAACCTGGGTTCTAAGCCTACGAGAAAATAGAATTAAACATAACTGCTTATGGTCTTCGGGCTCTGGGTCTTCTATGGAATTCCAAAAAGGAACGTCCTTCTGAAGGAGGACATTACTTTTTGGAGCCCCATTTGTATATTTATAAGCAATTATCTTTAATTCTTTTACAGACTCGAGACGCTGTACAGACTCAATCTATATACAACACTTCTAGGAAATAAAAAGTAGTACATCAGGTCCTAAAAACATTCTACTGCAGCAGTAATATAGAAGATAGGAAGTAAAACAGTTGTATATAATGATGCATGTTACGAGTGCGTAGTGTACAGTTATAAATGCAGGAAAGTAAAGACAGAAAAGTAAGTACAGCGGCCCTCACTTTATTCACTCCGCTCTCTGGTGTACAGACAGAAAAAGTAGATATGCTATGTTTATGCAGTACAGAAAAGTAAGCAATCACACATAGGTGCCCTCTAGGCAAGACACCCGCAAACAAACCACAACAAACCACCGGCCTAGCCTAGGCTAAAGTTGGTTGTCCTAGCAAGCATCTAAGTGTGTGAAGAAAGCTGTGTGGCTCGGATAAATCCTAAGGGGTTTATTTGTTCAAATTGCATGTATTATTAGGATTGATTTATTATAGATCAAAGGAATTTGGTTAAAGTTTAAATAAAGTATATTTAGATTTATTAAGAATTATTCCAATTTTAAATGTTGGAGTTATTTAATTTAGTTATAAAGAATTTATAGATTAATAATTCCCTAAGTGCAGGAAATTATCAATTTATAAATCCTAGGACTTCCAAAATAAATACCCGCCTTAGACAGAAGATAGGTATTCATTCCGAGAGTCCCCAAAATTTATTAAGGAGAGAGAAAAGGGACCTTACAAATGCAATACGACGTACCCTCCCGAAGGAATCTAGCACGTTGTATAAGGTCGGTATATTATTATTTTGTTCTGAGATCTCCAAATCCAAATGGATTAGTGCCTTCCTAAAAGGAATCGTGCACAACCCATATGAGATCTTTTGTCATTTAAATGTTTTAGGAGTCTTTTGAAATTAAAATGCCCAAAGTCCTCCAAAAGGAATCCAACTCTAGGCATAGAAGACCCGAATTCATTTAATCTAAATTGATTTTCAAATCTGATTGATTAAGAGAAATCTTAACCAATCAAATTATCAAATTAATTTAGATTAAAGGAATTTAGAATTTAATTAAAAAATTAATGGATTTTAATTAATAATATTTAGAAATCTTAAGAATTGGGGGTTTATTGAATTATTAAGGACTTGGGGTTTGATTTAAAGAGATTTGATTTTTAATATTGGTTGGATCCCACCTTTGTTCACACCGAGGCCGTGAAGTTTATTTCACCTTCCTTGGGGCTAAGCTAATAGCCTCGTAGGCCTGGGTTACCCAGTGGTACCCGGTATAGTTAAGTAGCTTAAGTTAGTTAGGAAATGAAAGTTAATGAATTTTATTAGAAATGTGTTGGATTACTGATTTTAGAAGTTGGTGAATCATTTTTAAAGTTTTAGTGCAATTCTTGAATTTTTAGGAATTATTGGAATATTTTAATCATTTAATTAAGGGGTCCAAAATTGACTTTTTATTTAAGGCTAAATTCTGGAAAGTTAATATTTTATTAAAATATTAGACCTTAAGACGATCAATTAGGAGGTGAGTTTGCTGAAATTGGATTTTTCTGGATTTAATTATGAAGGTTTGAAGTTTTGAACTAGTTTTAACCTATAGTTGACCGTTTTGTTGACTTTTTGAAATTAAAGGTTTTCTGGAATTTTTATATTTTTAATAAATATTAGGCCTTATTATGAGTTGAATGCAACTGAATTTGGTTAATTTGGATTTTTTTTTAATTAGTTATGATTTTTCAAAGTTTAGGCTATTTAATGAATTTTTGAAAATTGTTTAAATAAGGCCCCTTTTATGGATTTTGTTCCAAATGGATTCCAAACTTCTTGAAATCAACTCCAAAGGTCAGGGATGACCTAAGGAGGGATTTCCAAGTGTTTGGAAATTTATTGGAATTTTTAATTATTATTATTTAATTAATATGAATTAATGTCGAATTTTGCTTAAAATTAAATTAATCTTTAATTTGCTGTCAAATCACTTTGGTTTTAATTTCATTGATTAAGAATTTAATTCTGGTCAATTAGAAGTATTATTTATATTTTTTTTAGATTTAACTTGAATTTATTACATTTTTTTGGAAGTTTATGAAATTAAGGGTTAATTAGGGGTTTGATGAAATTGGTGAGATTTAAGTTTGTACTTTGGTTTTAAAAGGGTTTAATAAGTGTTTTAAGGTCAATTAAGGTGCTTTGAACTTGATTTATACTTTTAGGAATTTGATTTGATTTATTTGAATTTATTGAAATCAAGAAAGAGGGAGAGTCCTTAATCTACTAGTTGTTATAGGATTGATTAATGTCAAAATGAAATACATTAAATCAAGGGGTTATGACACTAGTTTTATATGTTTGAGTTCAATCCCAAAAAGGGATATATGTAGTTTTCCTAATTGGTTCTAAATTTGCTAAGACACAAGTCCTTAATTATTGTTCCTAGGTGCCACTAAGTTGTAGGATATCAAATCAATGTTTCTAACCCTTTTGGACACTAGTTACAAACATACCAAAGCAATCATGAACAAAATAGAAGTGCACCTAATGTTCTATGGAAGGAGTTTTACAATGAATTACTTTAATCATAGGTTATATGCTAACCTATGAGCTTAAATAATTAATTGTAAAGGAATAGATAATGAAATTAGGTTAAGTTTATTAGAGATATATGTAAATATATCTTTAATCAAAGCTAACTCAATTCCATAGCATGATCATATAAGATTTGTTAGCTTTTCAAGTTAGATTAACATGCTCTTGGAAATAAAATTTAATTGAGTTCTATATGATCATGGATCTAAACCTATTTTCAGTGGAAAGATGACTTCACACTTATCCCATAGAACTCTAACATGCTATGATTTGGATTTAAATTGAATTGCTTATGAACTTCCAAAGATCTAAATCAACTCTTGATCTAGATTTTTGTAAATTCATAAACTAAGGGTTATTGCATCAAAATAGCTTAGAGAAAATTATAGGAGACCAATCCCATACCCTAAAACATCTCTGCCAAAATTCAGCTCAATGTAATATGTATATTTTTATTTAAAAATAAAATGGTGTTTTATGTATAATTAAGATTACTAATAAAATAGTACTTAAAATAATTTTTAGTTATTTTTAAAATATAGTATTTAAAAATACGAACAGAACAAACCCAAAAACTCCAAAATCGGATCAAAATTGAAATTCTGATGAATTTTTGAAGTTTAGGAGATTTTTTTGAATTTATTTTAAAATCCTAACGGTTTGGTCAAACTGGCGGCGCTGACTGGGACACGCGGAGGGAGCGGGTTCGGCCACGAGGACGACGGCAGTCAGGAGGGACCCGCCACTTAACCAGCTCAGCGGGGTTTGAGACCGTTCATTCTTCCGCATTTCCGATCTAACGGTCAGGATCAAGACCGTGAACTAGATCTCGATCACAAAGGATCGAACGGTCATAATGATTGCCGCGGTTTAAACGGAGGGCTAAGATCTAGCTAGACAGGGATCTAACGAAACCGAGGATTTACATGACTGAACCATATCAAGATCCAACCAGATCGTGGCCGTTCAATCAAAATAGAGGAGATCGGACGGCCACGTGTTCGTCTTCAAGCCCCAGCCATCCAAAAACCCTAGAAATGATTTTTTGATCTCATTCTGATGAAATACTCAACCAAACATTTTAAAAATTGAAACAGAGATGATACAGGACGTAAGGAAGAGTGGGGGATTGTTTTTAATCCATTTGATGCAATGTTTAGGATGTTATTTAGGAACCTAAGTAAACGCCTAGGGTTTAGGATATACCGAGATATAGTGAATGAATTTGGTTGATTTAAACACGGTTGAACTTGTAGATTGTCCACGTGTTGATTTCCTTCAGACTTCGAGCTCGGAGGATCACTGGAAATGGAGTGGAGGGAGCTTAGACGGAGGTGGCCTTGGTCCTTCGTACTCCTTGTCGCCGACAGCGTCCAAATGACAGGAAAAAGGCTGGGAAGAGTTCCTGGGAGCTCAGAGAAGCAAAACGAAATGCAAGGAGCTCTGGGGAGTGATTGGGATGCAAGATGACTTCGAATGAGCTCTCTCCGTCCCCTTACCCTATTCCAGGTGTTGGAGCCGAAAGCAACGGTTGGGATCGCTCAGGGAGGATGCTGGGATGGAGGACATGTGTCTCTGGCCGTTAGAAGGACAGGAGAGTGGCTGTACTGGGTAGGATGAGCTGGCCACTTCCTGGTTTGTCTTCACATGGGAGGGGACCATCCGAGCTGGGTGGGCTTGAACCAAGGCCTGGGTTGAGTTAGATCAACTTCCAAGAAGGTTCTGGAATCATTTGGAAAGGCTGGATTGGCCTGGTTCGGGCTGGAGAGTTGAGTTGGCCGAGTTTGACCGAGTAAGCTCACTTGAGCTCTCCTTGACCATTTGACCGGTCAAAGAAGTCAAGGGTTGCTGAGTTGGCATCAAAGCTAGCTGTGGAGTCTCTTCTAATAGATGGATGGGCCTGGGTTGGAGTAAGAGGGAGAATTTACATGGTTTGACCATTTAGAGCTTATATGAGCACCCATTGACCATTTGACTGGTCAACGGGTCAAAGGTGACTGAGCTGGAGTTGGGGGAAGTCCATGGGCCATTTGAGATGGATGTATAGGCTGGGTTTTGAGCTAGGCTTGTTAAATGGGTCAAGTTGACCATGAAGATGGGTCTTTAAGGCTTAAGTTGACTGACTTTGACCAATCAACTGATCAAGATAGGTGAGATGGCACTTAGGTAGTCCAAATGAGTTGATTGAGTGATTTGTAGAAAATTCAAGTGGCTATATGCTCTGTATGAATGAAAGAGGTTTTATAAGGTGGAGTTTGACCATGGTTTCTTGGGTTGACCAAGTCAACTTGACTTGGATGGATGGGGTGGAAACCAAAGAGACTTATAGGATATGATTGAGTTGATATGAGGCTTAAGAAGGGTTTGATAGATTGAATGGGTTGAAATGATCCATTAAGAGCATTTAGGGAGAATTGGGTCAACTAGGTTGACTGGGTCAACCAGGTTGACCCAGAGTATGGGTCTGAGCTGGACAGATTTGAAATGATTTTTGGAGACCATTGGAAGTGGTCCCAAGGTCTGGAGAGGTCAATTCAGTCAAAATCATTATTTGAACGCTTAAGGGTCTGTTTGGTCAACCTAGGTTGACCTGGTCAACCAGGTTGACCCAGGGATTGGGAATGGGTTCAACAGGTTCAGTTGAACATTTGGAACTTGCTGGAGGTGGTTGAATTCAATTTGGAGATCATTTGATTTGAAATGTCCATTTAAGCCCCATAGGGGGATTTTGGTCATTTTGGGCTCATGACCACTGGGGGTCGAAATGAGTCCAGAAAAATGCAGTTTATTGATCACCACATCAGGATTGATGGTATGGAAGTCATTGCAGGCTTTGGAGAGGTCTCTAAGATCAAAATCTTCAAAGTGACAGGTACAGTGGCATAGGCTGTAAATATTTGAAGGTTTTACAGCCTTTGGAGTTTGATTTAGTAACAGGGGTTAGAGAGCTCAGAATGAGCTCAAATTTGGAGGGTTGATACTAGAGACCCACCCCATCCGTATGAAACTGACAAAAGCTAAATCAGAGTCCATCTTACTGGGTTTTGAAATTCTGGAAGATTTGCTGGAAAAGGCCTTTAGGACCAAGCCTTAGGACCTTGGATTTGGGTCTGGATTTGATTGAGTTTGAATTGATTTGAGTATGGATTGGGTTTATGATCTTATTGAAGACCTCATGCAAAAATGAGGTCAACAGAGAGTAATGGAGGTGAGGCTAGATAGGTTCTGAGCTGCTCGAAGGCCTCCTGGCACTCATCAGTCCATTAAAATTCTGAGCTATGAGCACCTCTAAGGATTTTGAAGAAGGGTAGATATCTATCTTCTGAGCGAGCTAAGAAGCGAGAGAGAGTGTTGCAATTCTTCCATTTATTCTTTGGACATCCTTGATATTTTTGGGAGGCACCATATCCTTTAGAGCCTTGATCTTCTCATGATTGGTCTCAATTCCTTGATGGGTAACCAAAAAATTCAAAAAATTTCCTGAGGCTACTCCAAATACATATTTGGAGGGGTTGAGGCGCATGTTGTAAGATCGAAGGAGACAGAAATATTGCTCCAAATCAGAAATATGCTGAAAATTTTCAAGACTTTTCACCAGCATATCATCTACATAGACCTTCATTGTATGCCCTATAAGGTATTTAAACACCTTATTCATGAGGCGCTGATATGTGGCTCCTGCATTCTTCAATCCGAAGGGCATAACCTGGTAGCAGTACACTCCTCTATTTGTTTAAAAAGCAGTTGCCTCATCGTATACATGATTCATTTTTATTTGATTGTAGCCTGAGCAGGCATCCATGAAGCTCAACATTTGATGACCGAATGTGGCATCAACAAGTTGGTCGATTCAAGTGAGTGGAAAGCAGTCTTTCGGACATGCCTTATTGAGGTCTGTATAATCAACACACATCCTCCAAGCTCTATTAGTCTTTTTTACCATCACCACATTCGCCAGCCATATGGGATAGTGCACTTTTCTGGTGGGGAGTGAATATTTTGGCTAATTTGACAAACATTGGGATAGATCTGGTGGGGAGTGAATAGAACCATGTTCGAGCTTGCTCTTTGAGGGTAGCTGGGAAGACTTGGCATAAAAGCACATCAGAGGCTTTTTGGATGTGCATTATGATTCTATAGTGATCGATATATTCGTATGGGTCAGATGTCTCATCGTATGAATCGATGTTCGACAGTTTGAACTTTGCTGGAATAGGGTGTTGAAGGATGGCTTCAATCAGGGGTGATGACTCTTAAAAATCTCTATGACGAAGAGATTGTCTTATATTTCTAACGGGGAACTCCTCTCGGACTAGTCTTCGTAATTCATGTCGTAGGGCATTACGGGGGAGTTCGGCGATGTGCTTCCGAGCTAAGTCTTCGGGGACATTCAGAGGAATGTGATGCTGGCAGTCTGCCCTCGAAGGATGTGTAGAGCTTGCTGTGTCAGCAAGCTCATTTTTTGGATGTGTTGGAGGGCGCATTCTTGGCGGTGGAAGGAGAACTTCGACATGAAGAACACCTTCAAATTTCGGTGGATTTCGAGAAAGAAGTGTATCTTCTTGAGGTGCTAGTGCCAGTCCTCGAGTCTCTCATAAGAGTTGAAGAATCTCATTCTACGAGTCCTCCATCTTTATGATACAATCTTCCAGGGATGGTCCTGAAGTTCCTTCTCCGATAGGGTTTCGACCGCCGGGGCAAAAAGAGGCAGATGCATGGCATCCTTGATTCATGGACTGATTCCAAGATTGATGTGAATTGGAGCGGGAGGCTCCTAGGATGCAATTACTATGCCTGTTGACCATGGCGGTGATGCTTTAGGATAGTGGGATTATCGTTTACCACAGACGTCGCCAAACTATTACGGACTATAATATACGCGGTGATAAAGTTAGAATACTACGTCTAGCTTTGCACGAATATCCAGCTCACACACAGAGAACACAAGATTTTTTACGTGGAATACCCTAAAAAGGGAAAAACCACGGGGCCTAGCCCAGTTGAAAAGATTTCTCTAGAACTTGAGTTGATTACAATGGACTGACTCGCTTCTGAGAGCGATCAGATTACAAGTAACAATTGTACAATAGAAGTCCGGGTGTCAGGTAATGATCTGGCAAGACTTCGAGCCTTATATGATGATCAGGCTGAACTTTGGGCCTTAGATAAAGGTCTAGTAAATGTGAGAGTCTTCAACGGTGACCTGGCAAAGATGAGAGCTTCAAGTGAAGGACTGGCGGAGCGTAGAGCGTTAGGTGGTGATCCGGTGGAGTGACGGCGTTAGGCGATGATCCGGTGGAGCACAGGGTGTCAGATGATGGTCCGGTGGAATGATGGTGTCAGATGATGGTCCAGTGGAATGATGGACTTAGATGGTGGTCCAGTGGAGCACAGGGCATCAGGTAGTGGTCCAACGGAGTGATAGCGTTAAACGGTGGTCCGGTGGAGCACAGTGCGTCAGGTAGTGGTCCGGCGGAGTGACGGCGTTAGGAGGAGTGATGGTGTTAGGCGGTGATCCGGTGGATCACAGGGCATCAGGTGGTGGTCCGGCGGAGTGATGACGTTAGACGGTGGTCGGGTGGAGCACAGGGCATCAGGTGGTGGTCCGACAGAGTGACAGCATTAGACGATGGTCGGGTGGAGCACAGGGTGTCAGGGGTGGTCCAACGGAGTGACGACGTTAAACGGTGGTCCGATGGAGCACAGGGCGTCAGGTGGTGGTCCAACGGAGTGACGACATTAGACGGTGGTCTAGTGGAGTACCAGGCGTCATGTGGTGGTCTGACAGAGTGACGGCGTTAGACGGTGGTCCGGTGGAGCACAGGACGTCAGGTGGTGGTCCAGCGGAATGACGGCGTTAGGCGGTGGTCCGGTGGAGCATAGGGCGTCAAGTGGTGGTCCGGCGGAACTCCGGCGGTGGTCGAGGAGGCAAGGAAGCTAGAGCGATCTCCGATCTCTCTCTTTTTTTCTTAGGCTCAGGGGGGTCCCTTTTCAAGAGGAGAGGGGGCTCTATTTATAAATTTTGGGAATGGCATGGCCCGTAAATAGGTGGAGGATCAAGGGTTAGTTGGGAGTGGTTGGATGGACGACCGATCTTGAATCCCTTGATCATGAACCAGTCGATGGAAGTTTGAATGTCATAGTGATGTTGGAATTCAGTGATCTTGGGCTCGTTGGATTCATCTCGTCGAGCCGCTCAATTTGATTATAAGTTTGTTTTGTTTGGAAGCCATTTGGTAATCCGAATTGTGGTTTGAACCTTCCAACAGCGCTTCGGGTCCTTGATTTGGATCTATTTGGGCTCGGATTGGGTCGAATTTGGTGTCGTAGGGTTCGTATTTTCGAGACGCTCAGTTCGATTGTAATTTTACTGAAATCGGAGTTCAGATGCTTCTGATTTTGATTTCATAAGTTTCCAACTTGATTTTGCTTTGAGATTAGTGCCCGATAAAGATAATATTTGTACGATGTATCAATATGCTTAAAAAAATTATGATTATTATTCTCTGCACAGAAGTTGGGATGGAAACCTTGGCTAGAGTTTGAAGAGAGATTGGATAACAAAAGAACTCGGACGCTTTACCTAACATTCATCATCAAAGGTCATTATTAACCATTATTTTCACTTGATCGTTATCGACTGACCACCTCCGCCTTACAATCATAATTCATTTACTTATTGATGTCCAATTGACCTCACAAGATCAACATCGCTCGACTATCTATGTCTAATCGTCATCTAGCCACTGTCACCTAGCTGTCATTGCCCGATATCATCTTTCGACCGTTGTCATCATCACTCCTATATTTTCCAACAAACACTACCATCAGGGGCGGATCCAGCTTCTTTTTTTAGGGTGTGCAAAAAAAAATTTTTTGAGGGATGGGCAAAGATGCTTATGATTGATAAAAGTAGGGAAAAAAAGATTTTTGAGGGGGGGCAAAATGCCCAAAATACCAAAAATATTTCAAAATCTTCCCTCTAATATTTTAAATAAAATTTTTGAGGGTGAGCATTTGCCCACCCTAAGCCATGGGTGGATCCGCCCATGACTACCATAATTAAAAGAGAATATTCTTTAGTTTTTTGTTGGATCTTTATATAAGCTAAGAAGCTAAACTATTTCTCTATTGACGTAAATTCCTAGCATATGATATATATGATTCATTGATCTTTTTTAAAATTGTCCTCTTAAAAATGATGGATGTATCTCTATAGTACTGCCGCTATGATAACCTCATCATTTTAATTTTTAATGAACCGATCGACTAGTAAAGTCTTTATGTTGAGTATAGAAATACACTAAATTAGAAGTCAACAAATGATTAGAGGTGACAAACATAGCTCTCATCCACAAATGACTAGAGATCAGCTTGATGGCCTTTAAACTACATAATTGAGTATGTGAGTGGCATAAAGTCAGCGAGCGAATGGAAATCGGTAAGATAGTCCTTTCTTAGATTAAAGAATGTGGATTGAACTCTTTAGAGTTTGCAATAAGCTAAAAGTAACTAGTATGATCATCTTCTAAAAGGAATTAGTGCATTGAATAACAGTCAATAGGAGACTAGAGAAAGTGAAAGCTACCCTTCTCCTAAATAGAGGCGAGCAAACAAAATAATATGGAGTACTAGTCAGTAAGGGACTAGAGATTATCCAAGCAATATTTCTCCTAAATTGAAAGTAGTTGATCTGATGACTTGTAGTTAATGTGAAACTTGTCACAACACAATCCAATATGACCCACAGACATGACATGTCACATCGTATTGAATGGTAATAGGTCAAGCCACATATCAACGTTTCAGGGACATTTCATATTTTTTTTTGAATTAAACATACCATAGAACTTCTAGTTAGGTTCAAGTAAGTAAAAAAAAAAATCATTCATAAATTTTCTTACTTTTTATTTGTCATTAAAATAAATATACAAGAACTATACACTGCAGTGCATAATTACATATCATAATAAAATAATGCAACAACTAGCTATGAATATACAAAAACATAAAAATCAGAAAATAAATATACAAACTCGAACGAATCAATACCTAGGGCTACAACTACTCAACCGGCTCTTTCCCCTAGGCCCTAACCTCAAATAGAATGCATAATAGTTGCAAGCCAATGCAACTCAGCAAGCTACTCCCATATAAATTTTCAATAATTAATTCATTGTACATATAATTGAATTTTAAAGGTAAATAATAACCATTCATGGTACTGAGTATAATAATGCTTGTATATATCTAAAATTAAATAAATAATAAAGAGGAAGTACATAAACAAGTAGTATATATATATTAGAGCAAAAAATAATATATTTCTCTAAGACCCTTATAGCTCTATCTATAAAAAATATATCCTTATGACTCGTTGTGTTAATATATCATAAAATAGACTCTTATGACTATAAATACTTAGCACACAATGGATACTTAAAAATTTAGATTCTTATGACTCCGGATTGCATTCAACACAATAAAACTATCTCCAATATCAGTTATCCATATAATCACATTTTTCAAGCAAATGAGCACACATATCATTACATTCCAATATAAGGAAAAATAAATAAGCTAATTTCAAATATTTAGATAATGCTTTATTGATAGCCAACATATTTAATAATTAAGCACAATATTATTTTTTGTGATTAAAATTAATTTCTAAATGGATAAAAATAATACACTTTTCAATTTAGCAAGTGAAATTTTTTCTGAAAATACCTAAATATGCAGAATAGTCGTATCTACAACATATAAAAAGTTACATACATCAATCTGAAAAACTTTTATAGGTTACAAAATTATAAATAAAATTTAAATTTTTCTGAAATTTTAATATTTTTAAAAATTAAAATAGACATAATGTACCATACATCAATCTGAAAAACTTTTAAAACTTGGTTGACGGTCGAAAATGGATTAGAGTTGCTCTCTCTCTCTCTCTATCTCTCTCTCTCTCTCTCTCTCTCTCTCTCTCTCTCTCTCTCTATCTCTCTCATTGCCTAAGGGGGAGAAATGATTTGTGATAAAATAAGATTTAAGTAAAAATGATATTTTTATAAGTCTTAGAGTCGGCGCCATAGCGCTCGACCCTATAACGCCATAGTGATCTCCTTGGAGAGGAAGGTACCACAACTATGTAGTTTGAATTATTTTGGCAAACATATAGAGATATTAATGCCACAACGCTGCCTACTCCGACATCGTGCCGCTCTCATAGGGTGATTTTTGTCTGTCGTTCATGTTATGAATTTTTCTATATTGCGTTCTATTAAAATTGAAATTCTCATTTAAATTTAATAAAGAAAAACCAATTATAATGCTTTTTAACAAAGTCTTTTTAGGTCTACCTCAATCCTTTTAAATATAGGTCAGATTTAATAAATTTATTATGCGAACCATGTTATCAGAAGATCAAACTTTTAGATAAGATCAATCCAGAAATAATAATTAATTTTTCAATTAAAATTTTAATAAAAACTTATATTAAACTTAAAATTTTAATTAATTTTTTTGAGTTGCTTTGTTTAAATTGAATGATTATGTTTGATTCAAATTCTATGTTCCCATCGGATCAGTTCCAGATCAGATCTAAATCAGACTCGTATATTCTGAATTGAGTAATACTGACTTGATTTGTTAAGAATATTAAGAGCAGCCATATATCGCCATAATAAAAAAAAGGACATCTAAGAATTGATATGCAGAATTCACTCTATAGAAGTCGTGTTATAGGCCATCGGACGAAGGAGCTTTCTATCTCAACAGTGCCTACATCCATCTTTATATTAAACAGTATTTGTATCACCAATGACTTCCAAGGTACGGCACTAATTCTTGTGCATATGCCAGAGTGAGGGATGCTATTGACGGAGTGGTATTTTTTGTTGTCAAAATAGTATTTGGGTGGTAGTAGGGCTGTCAATTTTTGACACGACACGAAAACCCGACCCGGATCCGACCCGGACCCGCCGGGTTGGACCCGACCCGATTTCAAAACGGGTCGGGTTCGGGTTCCAGAAATCGACCCGTTTCAAAAACGGGTCGGGTTCGGGTTGACCCGGCGGGTTGGCGGGTTGACCCGGCAACCCGTTTAATTCAAAAAAATTTGAAATCCCGCCCTCTGCCCGCTGCCCCTGCCCGCTGCCCCGCTGCCCCGCTGCCCAGCTGCCACGCGTCGCTGCCCGCCCCGCTGCCCCCGCTGCCCGCCCCGCTGCGCGCTGCCACGCGTGACACGTGCTGCCCCGCTGCCCCGCCGCGTGCCGCTCGCGCTGCCGCGCGCTGCCCCGCGCTGCCGCGCGCTACCGCCGGCCCGCCGTCGCCTGCTGCTGCGCGTCGCCGTGCCGGGTCGTGTCGGGTCAACCCGGCAACCCGCCGGGTCGGGTCCGGGTTCGGATTTTCGACCCGTTTCTCTACCCGGGTCGGGTTAGGGTTGACCCGTTTTCCACCCGGGTCAGTTCGGGTTCGACCCGAACCCGACCCGTGACCCGAAATTGACACCCCTAGGTGGTAGTAGTGTAATTTTTAAGTATTGGATGTTAAATATATAATGTACAAGAAATAAAGTGGTATGGATGTAAATCCCCCCTTTTGAAGTAGGCTCAGCTGAAATTTTGGAGCTATATACAAAACTCTAGAGGATCGAAGAGTTGATCTAGTAAGTAAAAGCTTAAGTATTGCTGATTTGTTTTATCGTTCAATTTGTTCTGCTCATTTTCTTGATTTTTGATTTAGATGTTAATCATGTTACTTTATTTAAGTTGTCTAAATTTATTTACTCTTGTGAATGTTATTTTCAATTTGGGGAATTTACATACATACCACTTTATACTATTTTATTTACATATTTAACACCCAGAATTTTAGTATTACATATTTGTCATCTTATAAGATTTTCATATCAAATATGCCACCCATATTTCATTCCCACCAATCATATTTTATTTCCACGATACATATATTTCATTCACACAACTCATACTTGACGTGAGAGTGAACTATAAGTAGCATGCATGCAATATTAAAATTTTAGGTATTAGATATATATAAAAAATAGTATATAGTAGTATGTATGTAAGTACCCATTTAAAATTTTTATGTTATATATAAGAATTTGAGAAGGATAAACAGTAATAACTTTTAATGTTATAACATCTAAATATAAAATCGCATAAATGTCCGAAGGGTAATTAGGATGTGCCACGTGGTCCGATACACAGTTTTATACAACAATGGTACAACAAATTGGTGGCATAGCGTATCGTGATTGATCGCCGGAAAGCGTTCGGTGATAGCACATAATAATTTCGCCTCTAGAAAAGACTTGTTGGACTCCCAATTTCTCTCCAAATTTAGCAAGAATAGGTCCCTCTCCTCAATACCCAAAGGAATGAGTTCATTTACTATTTAATATTATTTTCTTATAATTTTTTTATTAAATGATTCTTTTTTTATATGTATTTTATATCTCTACTAGAGAGGGCTAATTATTTGCATTGTAATTTTTTTTCCTTAATAAAATAAAACACTTGTATGAAAAAAAGGCAAGTCATAAAAAATCAGCCAAAAAAATAATAATTTGAATTTTATCTTAATGTGGTTACAAATAGGATTTAAAATTATTTTTTGTTTAGTAGATTTTAATAAAAAAATGTAGATATTATTATATTCAAGAACTTCTTAGATGGTAAAGTTCTCCCTAAATGAGATAATATTTGTTTATAGAGTTATTCTAATCCCTATTATCATTAACATTAAAAATCACATGAAAATAAGATAACTCAAATATAATAAAATCACATTAAAATATTAAATATTTATTTTCACTTAAATAGAGAGTTTTCTTAAAAAATCTCTTAAGACATAATTAATCATATAAACTTATTCTTATCGAAACGAATGCCTCATAATTAAAAAAATTATTTAATTTTCTCATATTTGCTGTACTAAATTATAAATTTTTTTTAAATCAAATACTTATTTACCATTTGAACATTTAACCGATTTGGGTTACGGAGAATTTTCAGATCCACCATATATGGTAATAATAATTATAATAATAATAATAATAATAATAATAATAATAAAACCTGCCGAGAAATGATTCGCGGACTGCGTTCCATAGAAACCCTGCAGTAGGCCAGTGGCACGGGGAGAGAGCTTTCTGCCTCGACGGCGTCTACAACATATCGGACGGTATTCGTGTCACCGACGACTGGCAAGGTATGACCTCTTCCTATATTTAGGGTTTCGACGGCATCTTCTCATATTAGGGTTTGGTTGGTTTTTCTTCATTTCAACTCTGCGATCACAATCCCTAACGCTAGCTCTTACTCTTGGCTCTACCAGTGTTTACAGTTTGGACATCAACATCTTTTGAGCAATGGCTCATCTAGGGGGAGGCGCAGAAGCCCATGCCCGTTTTAAGCAGTACGAGTATCGTGCCAACTCGAGTCTTGTCCTCACCACCGATTCTCGACCCCGGGACACCCACGAGCCTACAGGAGAGCCGGAGTCCCTATGGGGGAAGATTGATCCCAAGAGCTTTGGGGATCGTGCATACAGAGGCAAGCCTGCGGAGATTGAGGAGAAGATAAAAAAGTCTAAGAAGAAGAAGGAGCGGGAGCCAGGGCCCGATCAGGAGCAGAGAAAGGATAGCAAGAGGAGGCGCACCCAGGAGGAGACTGTTCTCTCGCTTGCTGATGAGGGTGTCTATCAGCCCAAAACTAAGGAGACCCGTGCTGCTTATGAGGCACTGCTTAGTATTATCCAGCAGCAATTTGGCGGGCAGCCACAGGATGTGCTTACTGGAGCTGCTGATGAGGTGTTAGCTGTTTTGAAGAACGATAAGATTAAGAATCCTGAAAAGAAGAAGGATATTGAGAGGCTGTTGAATCCTTTTTCGAGCCAGACTTTTGACCAGCTTGTCTCTATAGCTCGGTTGATCACAGATTATCAGGATGGGCCTGAGACTGCTGGTCAGTTGGCTGCAAATGGGAATGATGGCGCTCTTGATGATGACATTGGTGTTGCTGTTGAGTTTGAAGAAGATGAGGAGGAGGAAAGCGACTTTGATCAGGTATCAATTGCTACATACCTATAATTTTACATGATCTTCACATCTTATTATGCTCAATGTTCATATTATTAAGAGTCAGTAAAATATGTTTGTTTATTGTTACTTGTATGCATCAGATTCAAGAGGAATCAGAGGAGGAGGACGATGGTCAGGAATCAAATGACATGGGTGCCATGCAGATGGGTGGAATAGATGATGAAGAAATGGAGGAAATTAATGAGGGTCGGACTTTGAATGTGCAAGATATTGATGCTTATTGGCTGCAGAGGAAGATATCTCAAGCTTTTGAGAATATTGACCCACAACAAAACCAGAAGATCGCAGAAGATGTGCTGAAAATTCTGGCTGAAGGTGATGATAGGGATGTCGAGAACCGGCTTGTGACATTACTTGAATACGATAAATTTGATCTTATAAAGCTACTTTTAAGAAATAGACTTAAGATAGTATGGTGCACACGCTTGGCTAGGGCTGAGGACCAAGAGCAGCGGAGGAAAATTGAAGAAGAGATGATGAATTTTGGGCCAAGTTTGACTTCAATCTTGGAGAAGTTGCATGCTACTAGGGCTTCCGCAAAAGAGCGCCAAAAGAACTTAGAGAGGAGCATTAGGGATGAGGCTAGACGGTTGAAGGATGACCGAGTTGTAGGAGATGATAGGGATCAAAGGTTTATGGAAAGAGAAGCAGATAATAGTTGGTTAAAGGGTCAACGGCAGTTGTTGGATCTTGAAACCCTTGCATTTCAGAAAGGTGGCCTTTTGATGGCAAACAAGAAGTGTGAACTACCTCCAGGATCTTATAGAACTCCCCACAAGGGCTATGAAGAAGTTCATGTACCAGCATTGAAGCCCAAACCACTTGCATCTGGTGAGAAGTTAGTTAAGATATCGGAGATGCCTGACTATGCACGTCCAGCTTTTGAAGGGATGAAGCAGTTGAACAGAGTTCAAAGTAAAGTTTATGAAACTGCTCTTTTTACACCTGAGAATTTACTCCTATGCGCTCCAACTGGTGCTGGAAAAACGAATGTTGCTATGTTAACCATACTTCATGAGATTGCTTTACATTGGAAAGATGGGCAGGTAGACACCACTGAGTTTAAGATTGTATATGTTGCACCAATGAAAGCTTTGGTTGCTGAAGTTGTTGGGAACTTGTCTAATCGCCTACAATCTTATAACATCATTGTGAGGGAACTTAGTGGTGACCAATCACTAACCAGGCAACAAATTGAAGAAACTCAGATAATAGTTACAACACCTGAGAAATGGGATATTGTTACCAGAAAATCTGGAGACAGAACGTACACCCAGTTGGTAAAACTTCTCATCATTGATGAGATTCACCTTCTGCATGATAATCGAGGGCCTGTTTTAGAAAGTATAGTTGCTAGGACAGTCAGACAAATTGAGACTACAAAAGATCTTATTCGTTTGGTTGGATTATCGGCTACACTCCCAAATTATGAAGACGTAGCATTATTTTTGCGTGTAAATCCCTTGAGAGGACTGTTTTATTTTGATAACAGTTATAGGCCATGTCCACTTGCACAACAATACATTGGAATTTCTGTGAGGAAACCATTGCAAAGATTTCAATTAATGAATGAAATCTGTTATGAAAAAGTTCTGGCTGCAGCAGGAAAGCATCAAGTGCTTATATTTGTTCATTCCAGAAAAGAAACAGTAAAAACAGCTCGTGCAATTAGAGACACTGCATTAGCTAATGACACTTTAAGTCGATTTTTGAAAGATGACAGTGCAAGCCGAGAGATTCTTCAGAGCCAAACAGAACTTGTGAAAAGCAATGATGTGAAAGATTTACTTCCATATGGCTTTGCCATTCATCATGCTGGAATGTTAAGGGTTGATCGTGATATTGTGGAGGAGCTGTTTGCTGATGGGCATGTTCAGGTGTTGGTCTCAACAGCCACGCTTGCATGGGGTGTCAACTTGCCGGCCCATACTGTTATCATAAAGGGGACCCAAGTTTATAATCCAGATCAAGGAACATGGACTGAACTTAGTCCTTTAGATGTCATGCAGATGCTTGGTCGTGCAGGACGACCTCAATTTGACTCTTATGGAGAGGGGATCATTTTAACTGGCCACAGTGAATTGCAATACTATCTCTCCCTCATGAATCAACAACTACCAATTGAGAGTCAGTTTGTTTCAAAGTTGGCTGATCAACTGAACGCAGAGATTGTCCTTGGAACTGTTCAGAATGCACGTGAAGCATGCACTTGGATTGGGTATACCTACTTGTACATTCGTATGCTGCGAAACCCAACCCTTTATGGTCTGCCTGCTGACATTTTGGAGCAAGACAAAACTTTAGAGGAACGAAGAGCTGATTTAGTAAGTAAAAGCTCAAGTATTGTTCATTTTTTTTATTGTTCAGCATGATCTGCTCGTTTTCTTGATTTCCAATTTAGCTGCTAGTCATATTACTTTACTTAAGTTGTTTAGGCTTATTTACTCTCATGCTCGATATTTTCTATTTTGATATTATATATAAGAATTTGAGAAGGATAAACTGTTATAACTTTTAATGCTATAGCCTTCAAATATAAAATCAAGATCATAATGTTGTTTTACAACTTAAGAACTAGGTGATCTAACTTGATCACGTTGCATTAAAACTTAGTGGAAAAAATGAATAATGTTGAACACCTTCACTTTAAATACCACCACTTTATAGTTTTTTGAAATCTAAGTCATTGAAAATGTTTGAGATGTAGTTTTATCTTAAAAAATATCATTTGATTTGAATTCTATTACACATTATTGAGTTAATTATTTTTTCTATTTTGATAATTCATTTGGGTGCTGAATTGCATGCTCAACGCATAGTTAAACTATTTTGAAAAGTATTATTTGGTTTCTTGCTATTTTTCATAATATGTTTTTTTTTTTAAATTGTTTCATTTGCCAATTGGATGTCGCATGATTAAACAATATGTTAAAACGTAATCACATGGCAAAAATGCATCTATACATATGAAAGGATAGTATTATATTACTTAGAATTTTGGTGCTCTAGTTTTGTTTTCTTTGAAAAATTGTTTTTAAAGATTGATCCTTGATTGCTTGCGTAGCAGTTATTGCTCATTAATTTTTGAGGGAATATTCATCGCTTTTATTGAGTAGCATGCTTTAAGAATGCTTGATTAAGGGGTCTTTTGTTCAGCTGAAAAAAGAATGCAGTATAAAGAAATATAATGTAATAATCAATTGAAAATACATTTGAGTTGTTTGGTTGAGTACACTACAAATGAAATATATATTTTTTGTTTGGTTAGAAGTAAAGGAATGCAGAGTAAAATAAAAGTGCATTTCAATAATAATTTATTGGACCTAGTCGACAATGGTGGGTGGTGGGTGGTGGGTGGTGGGTGGTGGTCGGTGGCAGTAGCAGTGGCGAGTGGTTGCTGACATCACTCTACACGTTTCATATTTGAAATTCTCCCAAATTTGGGTGAATTCCAAATACATTGGACATGGAGTAGATGATGAATTCTAAATGCACTCATAAAATACTTTGCATTTGAAACACAATCATCAAAACGGTCAAAAGTTTAAAATTATTGCATTTATTTTACTTTACAATCAAAATGCTGCCAACCAAAGAACCCCCATATTATTTCCAAATAATAGGCTGGTGTTTTTTTAACGTCAAATATAATTTAAAGGAATTACTTTTAAGATTTTGAATTTATTCCAAATTTCTATCTAATTAAGTTTGTTTTTGAAGTGTTGGCCTCTTATTCTTATAAAGATAATTGAGCTACACAAAATCAACAAAAAACTTTCAAAATAACAAGGTTTTTTTTTACTCTGTTCGCTATTATTACAATTTGCTGCTCCAATTTATTTCAGGAATTCTTCAACCATATCATTAGGAATTATCATTTCAAGGAAAATGTGCAGTTGTTTATTTGAGTCATTGTTTGCTATATTTTCACAAAATAACTACTTTTGTTACTATTAACCTCTAAAGGGTCTAGATGACGCTAGCGCTTATCTTAAGTTGGCCATTATGTATCTTCACTCAGTTAGACAAGTTCTAACTAGGCTCGCAATCCGCTTTGCCAACTTTAAATTTTATAAAATGTAGTCCAAGGTAACCCCGGCTAATGCTAACTCGTTCAATATCGAAATGTGCGAGATGCGCCATAAGATTGCTTGGTTGAGCTTAGGGTTGATAATAGTTAAATTTAACAGAAATGACCCTCCATGGTCTTCTTAATCCAATCTAACTCTTTGACACATATAGGCGCTTCTTAGTTCAACCTTTCACTAGAACCCTTTTAGTTGGTCCATGCCAAGAAACCTCACACTAAGCAATGCTAAGACAATCTAGTTAAAGTAAAAAATGCTAGAAAATCACACTGCCTTATGATACAACTAAGCAGACCTCAGTCATATTATGTTAATGATCCTCACTTAAGCTCAACATTATATTGAATTTCATCAGTCCAAACTTCAATCGAAGTTTTTAATCTTAAAATTAAGCTATTGTAGTTTGAATTGAATTCAAAGGTCATTAGGGTCTTGTGCTTCAAATATAGATATTATTTTAACTTAAATTGATAAGCCAAGCCTAACCTTCTTGATTAATCGTACTAAACTTGAAACCTAGGCTTTTATTTCTTGATTTAAGTACCATGGTCAGGATGCACCTAATTAGGCTCACAAGAGGTTAATCTAACTAAGTTGCTTCAACTTAATAATTGATTAATAAAGATAGAGTCGGCTGGGTCAATGAGTTAAATGTTGAAATTGGTATTAGCCATCGCAATCGAAACATTCAACTTAAAATTGAAGTTCAACTCTTGCTTTACCATGCATCAACTCAATTAATTTAAATCTTTATTATATTAACTGCACAAAGAGCTTATAATTAAATTCTCATGCTTGTTTATATCATACTCAATTCTATTTATATGCCAAGCAACTTGAGCAGGTGCAAACTTAAGCTAAAACACTCTTATGACTATTAAGAAGTTATTTCAAAGCGTCGCTTCAAGCCTATTGGATTCATGCTCAAATTAGAATCAATAAGTCTCCTTTACTATCACCAGTCAAAATCATAAGGAATAGTAACCCATTGATCATTATCTTTTTACACCCTTCATTGCAAAACCCACAGGATCTGCAATTACCTCCATGTTATTTAAAGAAGAGCATGCAACTATGCCACCAACATTCCAAATGAGTTATACTCCCACATTTTGATCTACTTGGTGACACAAAAGTTATTGTCTTCTTCCCAATTGTCATCCAAGCCTAGCTACCATCTATTTCTATCCACCCATTATGACCATAATTTTTTGAACATCTTAGTTACTGAGCCCTTAATGCTACGTTCTTTCAACAAACTCCCTAATCTCTCTCTTCGACTATTTAAAATTCTATAATACAATGCTGGGCTAAATGCAGTTTTCATGTAAAAATTCTCTAGGCGCACGCCTTGAGCATTCATTTTGAGGCATACGCCTCATCCTGGTTGAGTCACGTCTCGCCTCACTGGATTAAGGTGCACACCTCTATAAATTTTTTTTTACTAAATGTTTAAAATCATGTTTTTAAATTACAATTGAGTATTGATATGTTTTATGTTTGTGAGGTGCAGTGTAAGCCTCAAGATGTTTTTAAAACATAAGCCTCAAAATTCAAAAATTGCGTAAAGTGAAAATAAATGTTAAAAGTAAAATTTTATATAATGCGCAAATAATATGTTAAAATGTGACATATTAACTTTATATTTAACTATGAAATAACCAATTGACATACATATGAAAAAAAAAATTACACAAGACATGAAGTGACAAGTGATAAATTGTGTGAAATAAAATTGAAATCTAAATATTACAAGAGCAAAATAATATAAAACATATGAATTGTATAAAAGTATCATATAACATCAAGTTCAACTTAAAAGTTCTTTTTTTCAAGTTCCTTACTTATTCATATTTAATTCCTAAAGAAAGCTGAAATAGTTGACAACAATTAAAAAATCATCTGCACTATCAACACTAAGAGGTAATATTTCAAAATTTTTAGAAGAGGGGTTGGTGGTTGTGTGCAACTTCCAAGTGATTCTTGGCGGCGAGTACGATGGTGGTGACTGGGGCAAAGGTGGCGGGTTGAAGGTTGAGGCAATCAAGAGGAAGCTGTTGCGGCTCGGGGGTGCATGAAGGCGTGATTTGTAGGGGCTTTAGTGTAGGATTTATATAAGTTTTAATAAAAAAATATATAAATAGGTTGAGACGTATGCCTCACATCAGCGATATGAGGTACGCCTTAGCCAAACTGAGGTGCACGACGTATAAAAAAAGCTATAGGTATTTTTCACTTGAATTGTGATGAGGCTAGGGGTGTAAGTGAGTCGAGCCGGCTCGAGCTCGACTCGTTTATGAGCTCGCGAGTCGAGCTTATCGAGCCACCAGCTCTAGCTCGAGCTCAAACTCGAGCTTGACAAGACTCGGCTCGCGAGCCGGCTCGAAATTATTAAAATTTAAATTTTTTTATAGATGTTAATAATAATCATGTACAATTTCAAAATCCTTTTTAATTTTCAAAATCCCGCCGGCTATTTTCCAAAAAAAAATTATCGTCGTTTCTCAAATGTCGAGCCATCTCTCTCTCTCTCTCTCTCTCTCTCTCTCTCTCCCCGTTGACAAACTTTTGTAATAAATGCTAATGGGCTAACACTCAAAAAATCTGCTCACTTTCAATACTCTCTCTCTCTCTCTCTCTCTCTCTCTCTCTCTCTCCCCCCTCTGACAACCATTAATAAATGCTAACATCTTAAAAGCTGCTCACATCTAAAAACTCTCTCCCTCTATCTCTGTTTCTCACGCTGTATAAAGACTAAAAACCCAAATTAATTTTTGTGGACTGCCCGCATTGGGACGAATTGACCACACCGGACGGGAGACTTGACTTGTCTCGGTGATTAGGGAGGTTGTGGAGTTGAGGACATCACTTAATCTTATGAGACAATGCACCTAGAGCTTGCTAAAATGCTGCTGAAAGTAAAGGACAACAAAAACAACTTGATATAAAATTTATAAGTGAGATACTATGCATACAAACAAGCTAAGGGATGATTAAGTAGACTCCTAGGATAACTTCTAGCATATGTGATGCATGCTATCCATGCTCTGATACCAAGATGACGTGGAACATAACATGCAAGGATGATTAGATTAATGAATTTTCACGCTTAATATTTAGAGCACAATAATTATATCTTTATAGTGATTTCGAACGACAACATAAAACACAAAGAGCGGTGACATAAGCTTAGGCTAAATCACATGTGTAGGAGTTAAGCCCGTAAAACAATCAATTAGTCTAACATTGCATATATGAAAAATTTCAACAAGAAATCTCTTGACTAACAATGAGATTAATACTATGAAGGATCCCTCACACAACTCTATAATTTACTAGGCTTTAGCGGAGGACTAACACGATCTCAGTGAATCAATTAAATTCCACAATTGAAAGTAACGAGGAAAATAAAGAGTGAGGGAAAGAGTTCACCGAAGGTAGCCGGCGACGGATGGATTGGTTGACGTCCCACGATCATCCATGATTCGGTTGGGAGGTGTTTCTCAATTGACGGTGCCAACGTGAAGATGATGCGTTCAATGTAGCTTTCCACGGAGTCATTAAAGTCCAAATTGAAATCGAATAATGGAGATCAGAGAATGTCGGTCTGGTCTAGAGAATCCTCTACGAACTCATGATCAACATTTGGGTCGGCCATGCATGATTTTCTAAGAGAGAAAGTAGAAAGTGAGAGGGGGAAGGGATCGGGTAGGTTTGACCAAGCAAAGGGGAAGAAGGAAAAATGGTTAAATCTGAAAATAATTTCAGATCTAATGAGTAATTAGAGAGTAATTTCCTTGAAATTTGAATTTGAAACGAGTGGGAATTAGGAAGGAAAGTGGGGATGAGATTGAATTAATTAGATTCTTAATTTATGTGACCTAATTAATTAAAGAGAAAAGGGGGAAGGGGCCGGCCAATGAGAGAAGAGAGAGAGGGGTTAGGCATTAAGGAGGTGGGCCCAAGCAATTAAGGGGATTGGATACTTAAATCTGAAATTAATTCCAGATTTAAGTTAATTGGGTTTTTTTTCCTAAATTAAAGGAGGAGAATTTAAGAAGAGTTTTGAAATTCAAATATTTTGAATTTGAATTTAATTATCATCATAAATTAGTGGGGCTAAATTAAGAAAGCATTTATGGTGGATTCAAATTCAAAATTTTGGAGGGAATTATGTGGCCGTCGGCTATTATGGGGGAGAAGGATGTGGCTGGCGGCTTTAGGTGGTGGAGCAAGGGGTTGGCGGGTGGAGGCTTCAAGCCTGCGGCGAAGGGTTTGGGCTAGGTAATTTAGATCCACGAATTGAGCACTTTCCTAATATGGATTATGTCAATTTAGGAAAGAATTCAAAATTTGAATTTGAAATCAGATTTTGAGTTGGAGCTCCCTCCTAATCTTCATGCTCCACTTTTGGAAAGAGGCAAGACAATCAATTTTGGATCCATGGGAGATGAATGCCGGCGGTTAGGGTTTGGGTGGCGTTTGGCTAAGGAGGAAGGGGTGTGGGTTAAGTGGAAGGAGTCTTGTTGAGGTTGACCGGCGGCTTGGGGACTTGAAGTGGCCGATGGGTGTTTGTGGAAGAAGAGATGGTCGGATGTAGGGGAAAGGAAGAGACGATAAGAAAATACTACGAGTATTAACCGATAGTCCCGGAATCCATCGGCGGCTGACGGGTGATGCGTGTCCCTCTCCTAAGGTTTCTCCTCTCAAGAACTCACAAAGAGATCAAGAACAAGAAAGTTGAAATTTTTATTCATATTCATTATTAACTCAAAATACAAGAGAACTTGCCTATAAATTGGTCTCATGAAAAGAAAAGAAACAATGACTAAAATGTCCTTCGGGCTACAACATCACATGACCACCCCTAGGGGTAAAATGAGAAAAAACAGAAATATAAAAATAAACTACTACATAAAACACATTAAAAAAATAAACTCCAGATCATAGTCGCTGATCTCTTATGTCCTCATCACAACTTTTCCTGCTTAGTACAATATGATATGTTTAGTTGGAGCCTATGGGCGAGGCTTGATACCTCCATCCATATATGATTTGAGAAAATCAAGAGAACATGACTATCATGTTTGATTGATGGTTAGATATTATGAATAGAAGCTTGATAATTGTACCAATCAATAACCCTTACAACATCGTATTCTTGAAGTCTATTGAGACATTAGATAAGGTAAAGGATGTAGCATTTTTTTTAAGTACTTGATGGTGTTAGTGATGAGATTGGAGAGTACTTGGTGGTTCAAGTGATAACACATAATGTTATTGCTTATATGACCATCTCCCAACTCCACTCAACCTTCTATCTCACCTCCAAGCCTACTTCAAACCATCAATCAAGAGTACAACAATATTCTTATTAGTGATGTTCTTGGGCATTGAGTTTGAGATGTAATTAATTATGGGGGCTTATGCCCATGAGAAATTACATAACTCAAATCCAAAGTAAACATAGTCCAATATGTTCCCTACGGTAAATTTATTTGAAACTGAATTTTTTGTTATATATATATATATATTACCAATATTTGGTCTTAGACTCCAAAAGAATTAGGAAGAAAGGATCGCACAATGAGCTCACGAGTACTTTTTAGAGCCCACACTTACTATGTAGTTGTACAATTATGTTTATCTATCAAATTGCAACATGATTTCCCTGTTTTTTACAAGGGCCGTTTCTCTCCGGACCTCACTATTTTCTCAGGAAAGATTTATTCATATTTGTCTTACTCGTTAATTATACATTATTTATTTTGTTGAGGAAATGTTATGAAATCAGATAGATAACTACAAATTTGAATTCAAATTAACTAATTTATTATATGCTATGAAGTGGATTGTTGCAGTTTGCTTTTGTTCATTTTAAACTGATATCCAGTGTTTTATTTTTCCACTTTTTTAGATCCATTCAGCTGCAAGTATCTTGGATAGGAACAATCTGGTCAAGTATGATAGAAAGAGTGGGTATTTCCAGGTCACTGACCTGGGCAGAATTGCTAGTTATTACTATATAACTCATGGAACAATATCAACTTACCATGAATATTTGAAGCCTACCATGGGTGATATTGAGCTTTGCAGATTGTTCTCTCTTAGTGAAGAATTTAAATATGTTACTGTGAGGCAAGACGAGAAGATGGAATTGGCTAAGCTTTTAGATCGGGTCCCCATTCCAGTGAAAGAAAGTTTAGAAGAGCCCAGTGCAAAAATTAATGTTCTTCTACAGGCTTACATATCACAGCTGAAGCTTGAGGGACTTTCATTGGCCTCTGATATGGTTTTCATAAGACAGGTTAGTATTTCTTTAACATTGCTTTGATCGGTTTAATGTTTGCTGTTTTATAGTTCTAGATACCTTTGTCATGATTCTAAAGAAAATGAAACTGTTCATTGAAACTCTAAGCTTTATGTGGCAGAGTGCTGGTCGTCTTCTACGAGCTTTGTTTGAGATTGTCTTAAAGAGGGGATGGGCTCAACTGGCTGAGAAGGCTTTGAACCTGTGTAAGATGGTTGATAAACGCATGTGGAATGTTCAAACTCCATTACGCCAGTTTCATGGGATACCAAATGAAATTCTAATGAAGCTGGAGAAGAAGGATTTGTCCTGGGAAAGGTACTATGACCTTAGTACGCAGCAACTTGGAGAGTTGATTCGCTTTCCGAAGATGGGAAAGCCACTTTACACGTGCATTCACCAATTGCCAAAAGTTAACCTAGCTGCGCATGTTCAACCCATTACTCGAACTATTTTGGGTTTTGAGCTTACGATAACTCCAGACTTTCAGTGGGATGATAAAATACATGGTTATGTTGAACCTTTTTGGGTCATTGTTGAAGATAATGATGGTGAATATATTCTTCATCACGAGTATTTTATACTTAAGAAACAGTATGTTGAAGAAGATCACACTTTGAGTTTCACCGTGCCCATTAATGAGCCTCTGCCGCCTCAGTATTTTATTCGCGTAGTATCTGATCGATGGCTTGGTTCTGAAACAGTATTGCCTGTTTGTTTTAGGCATCTTATCCTGCCAGAGAAATACTCCCCACCAACAGAATTGCTTGATTTGCAACCCCTTCCGGTGACTGCTTTGAGGAATCCTTCTTATGAAGCTCTTTATGATACCTTCAAGCATTTTAATCCTATCCAGACTCAAGTTTTTACCGTCTTATATAACACTGATGACAATGTCCTGGTTGCAGCACCAACAGGCAGCGGGAAGACCATATGTGCAGAGTTTGCCATTCTGAGAAATCATCAAAAACTCCCTGAAAGCGAAATGCGTGTTGTTTATATTGGTGCAATTGAGGCTTTAGCTAAGGAAAGGTATCGTGATTGGGAAGAAAAATTTGGAAAGCACCTAGGTATATCTGTTGTGGAGTTGACAGGCGAGACAGCAACTGATTTGAAACTGCTTGAAAAGGGACGGATAATCATCAGCTCTCCAGAGAAATGGGATGCTCTTTCTCGTCGGTGGAAGCAGCGCAAACACATTCAGCAGGTCAGCCTTTTCATTGTCGATGAACTTCATTTGATTGGTGGGTCAGTTGGTCCAGTCTTGGAGATAGTTGTCTCCAGAATGAGGCGCATCGCAAGTCATACTGGTTCAAACATCCGGATAGTTGCTCTTTCAGCCTCCCTTGCAAATGCTAAGGACCTTGGGGAATGGATTGGCGCTACTTCTCACGGCCTCTTTAATTTTCCGCCTGGTGTTCGCCCGGTACCTTTGGAGATACACATTCAAGGTGTTGACATAGCAAATTTTGAAGCTAGGATGCAGGCAATGTCAAAGCCTACTTACACTGCCATCGTCCAACATGCAAAGAATGGAAAACCTGCTCTGGTGTTTGTCCCCACAAGAAAGCATGCTAGACTGACAGCTCTGGACTTGTGTGCTTACTCAGGTGCAGAAAGTACTGAAAATCCTTCTTTTCTCCTTGGAACCAAGGATGAGATGGAGACTTTCATTTCTGGAGTTAAGGAGGAGACTCTGAAGGAGACACTCCCTATGGGAGTTGGCTATCTTCACGAAGGGCTTTGTGATCTTGATCAAGAAGTTGTGAAGCAGTTATTCTTCAGCCGAAGAATTCAAGTTTGTGTTGCAAGCAGCTCAATGTGTTGGGGAATGTCGTTGCCGGCTCACTTGGTTGTTGTCATGGGTACCCAATATTATGATGGGCGGGAGAATGCTCATACTGACTATCCAATCACTGATTTATTGCAGATGATGGGACATGCAAGCAGGCCTCTTATAGACAGTTCTGGAAAATGTGTAATTCTGTGTCATGCTCCAAGAAAAGAATATTATAAGAAGTTTCTTTATGAAGCATTTCCGGTTGAGAGTCATCTGCATCATTTCTTGCACGACCATATGAATGCTGAAGTTGTAGTTGGTGTAGTTGAGAACAAGCAGGATGCGGTGGATTATCTTACATGGACCTTTATGTATAGAAGGCTCACAAAAAATCCAAATTACTATAATCTTCAGGGTGTCAGCCACAGGCATCTTTCCGACCATCTTTCTGACCTTATAGAAAATACATTGAATGACTTGGAATCAAGCAAGTGCATTATCATAGAGGAGGACATGTATCTCAAACCTTCTAATCTTGGATTGATTGCTTCATATTATTACATTAGCTACACCACCATAGAGCGTTTCAGTTCATCTTTGTCTCCAAAAACTAAAATGAAAGGTCTACTTGATATTTTAGCATCTGCCTCAGAATATGCACTGCTGCCAATTCGTCCTGGGGAGGAGGACTTGATCAGGAAGCTTATTCATCATCAAAGATTTTCCTTTGAAAATCCTAAGTGCACAGATCCACATGTGAAGGCAAATGCGCTCCTGCAAGCTCACTTCTCTAGGCATAATGTGGTTGGAAATTTGGCAGCAGACCAGCGAGAGGTGCTACTTTCAGCTCATAGGCTCCTTCAGGCTATGGTTGATGTCATCTCTAGCAATGGTTGGCTTACCCTTGCCCTTTTGGCAATGGAGATGTGTCAGATGATTACTCAGGGAATGTGGGAAAGAGATTCCATGTTGCTCCAGCTTCCTCATTTCACCAAGGAGTTAGCTAAGCGTTGTCAGGAAAACCCGGATAGAAGTATCGAGACAGTATTCGATTTGGTAGAAATGGAAGATGATGAAAGACGCGACTTATTGCAGATGTCAGACGCCCAAATGCTTGATATTGCTCGGTTTTGCAACCGCTTCCCCAACATTGACATGGCTTATGAAGTGCTGGATGCTGATGACATTCTTCCCGGTGAGGATGCCACTTTGCTGGTTACACTGGAACGTGATCTTGAGGGTCGCATGGAGGTTGGATCAGTCGATGCTCCCCGATATCCCAAGCCTAAAGAAGAAGGCTGGTGGCTTGTTGTTGGTGATAGCAGCAACAACCAATTGCTCGCTATAAAAAGAGTTGCACTTCAAAGGAGAGCCAAGGTTAAGCTTGTTTTTGCTGTCCCTAAAGATGTTGGGAAGAAGTCTTTCACGATCTACTTTATGTGCGACTCTTATCTGGGTTGTGACCAGGAATACAACTTTACCGTTGATGTCAAAGAGTCTAGGTAAGTGCAATTATAAAAGAAGTGGCTTTCCTTTGTGATAGATGAAAAAATTTATCAATCATATGCCTTGTTTATTGTTGCAATTTATCTTTGGAGTTTGTGGCATGCTAAATTAGCGACTTGACTTTGTATATCTTTGTTCACTATAGACTTCTATGGAGTTTATGTATCTCATATGTGCTAATGATTTTTGCCTTGAAATCATGCGTACGCTTCCTTGAGATCCAATTGCCAATGTAACATGCTATCTTTAAATTGTATTCTAGTAGGCATATTTGTAAAATCCATAAATATATGTGAAATATTCATTTCTAAAATTATTTATACTATGTTCTTTATAATGAACTTAACATTTGAACAAAATTTCATTACTATTAAAAGGTATTTCCTTTTATATTTATGAAGTTTTCTTAATATTTTGTTTTCTATGCTACAACGTGACATAAGGTTTGATAGGCACCTCACAAAATGTTATATTTACGAAGCTTTGGATTTCAAGTTTTACATGGTCTATATGATAAAACACATGATCGTTAATATGATTCAATTTTAGTTGCTTGTGTATGCAATTTCCTTCAGGAAATATGATACAGTATCATCGTTGTATGCACTTCTTTGTCCATGTCCACAAATATATGATAAGATCTCTTTGAACATGTTATTTTGCTCCAATTGCAGTAAAGCTTATTTAGTGACCTTTTCAAAAGGGCATCAGAGCTTTTAATCGTTAGGTGGTAGATAGCTGCTTAAGTGAGGGATTAAGGTTCGTTTGGGACGGCTTTTTCATTGCTTTCTAAAGCAGTTTTCTAGTGCAAAATTTTTAAATTTAAGAAATTTTTTAACTAAAAAGCTGTTTTAAAAAGCATTAAGAAAACCATCCAAAACAAAACCTAAGTCATGAGGTCCAATTTTAAAATCCCCCCTCTTGAAATCCACATTATATCCAAAAAACACACACACCAAATTGTATTGTTGTTGTTTTTGTTGGTTTTTATTTGCACAAATTTTTTTGAACTAAATTTTCTCAACAGTTTTTAGTATCTACTGCTGTAAAATTTCTTGCATTTTTTTGAGTTTGGAATTTATTCTTTCTTTCTTGAACCTTATCTTATTCTTGGCCTAAAGTGGGTGTGGTTTAGATGTGGATTATTTTGGCTTTGTTAAAGTAAAGGACATCTTCTCACTTGTTAATCTTGTGCAACTTGTTTTTTGTACTTATACTAAATAATTTTTCTTAACTTAATCACGTCAACTTCATCTTTGATTGTCATACTTTTTAACAGTTGTAAGTTTATTTTATCATCATTTGCCAGATTTACAAATAAAATCATATATATATATATATATATATATATATATATATATAATGCATGCTTGAAAATATAAAAAAATTCAGATTGCAGCACGATGCTTGTGGTAGAGAAATAGTTTGATAAATGCTGGCAAATCTTCATATGAATGTCGAAAATGCACTCCATTGCAAAGAAAGCTTCGAGACTCTTCTTTATGCTTCATTTATCTTCTAAAGATAATGTTGAGCATAGCTCTTAGTAATGTTTTGTTGGGGAGTAAATTACGTAGCAGATACAAACAAGAAAGAGAAAATGCAGCAGATAAGAAAGAGGTCAGGATTTAATGTGGAAAAATTAAAAAACGGAAAAAAATCACGGAGTCACACCACACCAAGAAATTCATTATGAAAATCTTGGAGAAATAGTATAGATCTCTTATCTTTCATTCTCTCCTCACCTCTCTTCACTTCACAATTTGTTCATCACACAGTATAGAGAAAGAGAGCACTTAACTTACACCAAGGGACACAACCTTTAGGGAGGTTTAACTTGGGGAACATCTTATTTTCCTTGAAGTGTAAGCTCATGTTCTTTAACCTTTCATATATTTTGATGCTCTCATATAGTTAGTAGACCCATTTCATATTGTAGATTTATCCTGTATAAAAAAAAATTATTCAAAAAGGTTGTGTTTTTATGGTGCCACTGAATACATTTTAGGAATCTATATAATTCTAGGAATAAAACATTGTTGCTATAAGTTGTAATTACAACAAAGTAGGAAACTATGAGAGCTTCCAAATCAATTTTCGCCAATCTCATAATCTTATCTAGGATAGCTTTCATATAAGTTTTTTTTTTTCTGGTCTAATAATACTGCGCATGACAATTTCCATATTAGTCTTCCATCAGCCACATAATCCAGTTCAAGGCATCGTTCAATTTAGGCTTTGCTGGCATTTGAATTCAGTTCTAGGACAGCTTTCAATTTGTCACCACCAACTTCAAATTCTTGTAGGGACAATTACCAAATAAGTCTCCCACATGCCTTCAAATTAAATCCCAAGCTTTTCTCCAATTTCTTTGTTGTACCCTTGTATCTTTGTTGGCTAAAAACCTCACTATTTATGCATCTCACTTATCACTTTTCATTCATTCATTCTATTCTTCAACACTCCCCCTCATATTGATCAGTAAAGGTTTAACATTTCAAGCTAGTCTAAAATATTTATGAAAGCAAGATTATGGAATCACTTGGTGAATATGTCACGATTTAATTACCAATTGGGACATAAGGAGTGCATATTAGCCCACTTTCATTCAACTCTTTTTTTTTTATTTTTTTTATTTTTATTTTTATAAAATGCTTGTCCACGTCAATATCTTTTTTTTTCTACAACGTTGTTATGTGTTATTGACAATGTTAATTGCGGATATTTTATCACAATATACTCTTCCCATTTATTATTTGTCTTCTAAATTATTTTTTAATCATAAGAGTTCACCAATTTCTTGTGCAATTGCTCTGAACTTAAACTCTACAATCGATCTTGAGGGCTGATTATTTATTGCTCCATGCTATAATATTTATTCTTAGTAATGTGCAATAGTATGAAATGGATCTTCTATCAACAAGTGATCCATATAATCAACATTTGCATAACCTTCCAATTTTAGAGTTTAATAATTTTCAAAAGAATTTCTTTCTAGAGTTTGACTTAAAGTACTCAAGATCTCTATATGCTGCTTGGAGATGGGATTCCTTTGGCTTGCACATAAGTTAATTTATGAGGCTTATCACATATTTATATTTAGGCGAGAGCATGACAGATAGTTCGACTGTTTCAACTAGTCTTGGATATAGTCCATTGTCTGCCTCAGTCCCTTTTTCCATCGATGTCCATTTTTTGGCCCATTTTAATGGAATTTCTTTTGCTAGCATTATGAACATTTAAGGTTCTCTCACTTCCGGTATGTTGTTGTTCCATAGTTATGACATAATTATTTGTTCTCCTATGTCCCAAAGTGGTGAATTTTAGTTGTATTTTTAGGGCTTGAAGGATACTTATTAGGTGGTTGAATTTCTCTTTTAAAAAAAAAAAATTCTTCACAATTTGTTACAAAGCTTGTAGATTCTGAAATTCTCCGATGTTAGGATTGATCCGATTCTCAGTAGTCTTGTTAATCATGTCTCTTGAAGAGCACTTTTTTGCTATAATTTGAACCATTAGGGATAAATGACTTTCTTTAGTACCCAGTCGTTTGCAGTTCTGCTGAACTTTTTGTGCATAATAGTAGCTCACCATCCCCATCCTTGACTTAACCATTTGGTTCGTTTGTTTTTGGAATTGGCTTTTCCAATTGTAGGCATCCCTCAATGGTGGAACTAGGGGGTGACTTTTATCTCCTAGGTTTGGGATAAACCCTCACATATTTAAGTATATGATAGGAAACACTTGTAGATCTCAAGTATTTCCTATCAAGCTTCGGAAAACAACGAGAATTCTCCGCAAAAATCCACACAAAAACAGGAAAAATTAGTAGATATTTTGTATTATTTGATGAAATAGATCTGGGAAATAGCAAGATACAGTTGATCCTCAATTCGAGAGGAGGATCGATCTCTCTCAAATCTTTAGATGCCGCAAGAGCCCAAAAGAAAACCTAAATCTAAGAGATCTCATATTTCAGCCAAATTCAAGATGCCATAACCCTAGGAAAACAAACTATTTAATGCATACAAATTAAAAGGAAATATCTAAACAATCCCTATATTTAAATTTCCCTCCTAACTCCCTGAAAAAACCTTGCTAAAACAACCTACGCATGCCGTGCGTGCGTTCGGTGCCTACAGGAGGCGGAGAAACCCGCCTTTGTGTTTGTGTATGCTGGTCCCGTCGGACCGGCTGGACCGGTCCAATGGACCGGTCTAACAGTATAGCATGAAAATTTCATTTGTAATCTTCTTGTAGATATTTGTAATTTGGAAACCTAAGTTTGGGGAAAAACTCTTGTTTTCCATCTCTTTAAATCTCTATTTCACCACAGTATAATCAATTAATTAATTTGTATCCCCATTATCATTCTCTTCTTTTATACTTCTTTGCTATATTTTTTTGGTGCATTTACATGTTCATATTTATTATGTTCACAGTTGGCACACTTGCTTTATTATGAGATAATTTTACGTTGTTCAGTGGACTAAAAGAGCTGCCTTTTTGCTTTATCATGCTATATAGTTTGCACTCTAGTGTTGTTTGTTATTGAAGCCTGTGGAGTTTTCATTGCTCTAGCGCATATTATGAGTTAAGGCCTCAATGAAAACAAATAATTGAAAAAATTTTGTAATTCCTTTCATGCATCGCGACAACTTAATTTCTATTCATGTATGCTTTTTGTAAGCACAGTCTTTATTTTATATTGTTAAGAATCATTATCCCGCATTACTTTTCTTAAAACGGGGCTTATCATGAGAAAACTACCTTTGAGTTGATTTAGGCTTCATTTGGACCGGCTTTCTTATTGATTCTTAAAGCAGCTTTCTTGTTTAAATATTACAGTTTTTGTACTAAAAAGCTGTTTTAAGAAACTGTAAGAAAGCCGTCCCAAACTACGCCTTAGTGACTTGCTTGATCATGTAGTTTTTAATGCTGCATAGTATAGGTATTACATAGCTTTATAAACAACATCTTCATTGAATTTCTTTTGATGGTTTGAATATGTGACTTGTTTCGATACCCAATTGATGTAAAACCAATTGCCCAAGCAACAACTACTAGAAGCCTGAAGGCCCTGAACTAGTGAAGAAAAAGCTACCAGAGTTTATTGTCAAAGGTTTAATGATTCAGTGTCAATAATATTTAAATGCATACCTTGTATTGCATACATTCGAAGTCTTTTCATGCAATTTTGATCATTTAATTATGATGTTATTAGAACAATTCGCTTGATACTAATCCTATTTGTTGCACATACCTGAAAACTGTTTTTTTATATCTCAAGCTAATCATTCTCAACATGTTTGGGCTAAATATCAAGTGGTTGTTTTGACTGAAATTTATTTGTTCCACAATGCCCTCCTCCCCCATCGGTAGCTCGGAATCAGCCTTAATTTTTAGGGGGGCAACCTTATAAGTAAAAATATAGAATTTTGGAGATGGATGATGATCAAAGTTTATGGAAAGAGAACAGATAATAGTTGGAGTTCAAGGGTCAACGCAGTTTGTTGATCTTGAAACCCTTGCATTTCAGAAAGGTGACCTTTGATGGCAAACAAAGTGTGACTACTCCAGGATCTTATCACTCCCCACAATAGGCTATGAAGAAGTTCAGTTACCAGCATTGAGCCCAAACCACTTGCATCTTGGAAGTTAGTTTAAGATATCGGAGAGCCCTGACTAAGCACGTCCAGCTTATTTAAGGGGATGAAGCAGTGCACGAATATAGTTCAAAGTAAAGTTAAATGAAACGCAACTGCTCTTTTTTTTTACATAAACCCGCTGAGAAATTACTCCTAGATTGGGGCGACTGGGTGGGAGTGCGCTCCCACACAGGTGCTTGGAAATAAACGAATGTTGTCTAATGTTAACGCATAACTATCCATTCGAGATAGGCTTGCTTTAATTAAACATTGGAAAGATGGCAGGTAACCACAGACCAGGAGTTTCAAGATTGTATATGTTTTGCACAACCAAAGAAAGCTTTGGGATTTCTGAAGCTTGTTGGGGAACATGTCCTAACAACATCGAATAAATCCGCGCATAACAAATCTTATAGATTAGCTGGATTTGCATATGTGAGGGAACTTAGAGTGGTGACCCTCAATCACCTAACAACCAAGGATAAACAAATTGAAGAAACCAGATAATAGTTACAACACCCAGAACCATTGGGAACATGAACACACCACCCTTAACCATCCCCCAAAACACCCCAATCGCCCAGCACTAACACCCCCAACTGGAGCACCGAACGAACACACCCCGTTTAGGTAACACATTCCTCACACATTGCGGAAGAATATCACCTTCTGCAAGAGATAATGCTGAGGGCCAGTATTACGAAAGTATAGTTGCTCGGCAACAGATCAGCCCAAAATAGACAACAACACCAGAAATTCCATACTTCGTTATGAATGCTTACCACGTGCACCACACCTCCCAAGTCACCCATAAAACGTTTACAACGTCCTTCCCACATATAAGAAGTACGTCGACAAATTAAGTTTTGTCGTAAACAATATATCCCTTGCGCGGACAGATTACCAAAAAGCTCCACCGAAATCGCCCATACCCCAAAGCCCCACCACAAACCCAAGGCACATATACTGTGCGGACCCCATAGCAAAGATTACACATACAGCATGACCTCTGAACTTCACCCGAAGACCTGGGCTAGCCGCAGGAAAGCATCAGAGCAAAAAAATTGATCATATCCCACACCTTCCCCGCACCCGACCCCCCCCGCTCACACTTCACAACGCGCACACCTACAGTCCCAACACCACCACCTCAGCCAAAGCACGTACAGCCCCAACCTCTACCGACCAAAAAAATGCCCCTCAGCCCTACCCGTCCGCGCGCAACTAACCCCTCTGCCCGAACCCGTCCGCACCAAAGAGCCCCCTCCCATCAGAGCACCGTCTCAACACTCAACCACACATTCTAATCCCATACCACAATCATCCAATAGAACCGTCAGTATCTAATCGCTTAATCACAAAGATGCTGCTCATATGATGCTTCTAGCAGGGCCTGTTTCACGGTTAGTGTTGGTTCACAACACCTACGCATGCACTGGGGGTCAACGTTGCCGCCCATACTGTTATCATAAAGGGGACCCAAGATTTATAATCCAGATCAAGGAACATGACTGAACTTAGTCCTTAGATGTCATGCAGATGCTGGTCGTGCAGGACGACCTCAATTTGACTCTTATGGAGAGGGGATCAATTTAACTGGCCACAGTGAATTGCAATACTATCTCTCCCTCATGAATCAACAACTACCAATTGAGAGTCATTAGTTTCAAAGTTGGGCTGATCAACTGAACGCAGAGATTGTCCTTGGAACTGTTCAGAATGCACGTGAGCATGCACTTGGATGGGTATACCTACTTGTACATTCGTATGCTGCGAAACCCAACCCTTTATGGTCTGCCTGCTGACATTATTGGAGCATGACAAAACTTTAGAGAACGAAGAGCTGATTTAGTAAGTAAAAAGCTCAAGTATTGTTCATTTTTTTATTGTTCAGCATGATCGCTCGTTTCTGATTTCCAATTTAGCTGCTAGTCATATATTTACTTCTTGTTGTTTAGGCTTATTTACTCTCAAGCTCGATATTTCTATTTTGATATTATATAATAAGAATTTGAGAAGGATAAACTGTTATAACTTTTAATGCTATAGCCTTCAAATATAAATCAAGATCATAAGTTGTTTTAAAACTTAAGAACTAGGTGACTAACTTGATCACGTTGCATTAAACTTATGGAAAAAATGAATAATGTTGAACACCTTCACTTTAAATACCACCACTTTATATTTTTTTGAAATCTAAGTCATGAAAATGTTTAGATGTAGTTTTATCTTAAAAAATATCATTTGATTTGAATCTATACACTTTATTGAGTTAATTATTTTTTCTATTTGATAATTCATTTGGGTGCTGAATTGCATGCTCAACGCATAGTTAAACTATTTTGAAAAGTATTATTTGTTTCTTGCTATTTTCATAATATGTTTTTTTTTAAAATTGTTTCATTTGCAATTGGATGTCGCATGATTAAACAATATGTTAAAACGAAATCACATGGCAAAAATGCATCTATACATATGAAAGGATAGTATTATTAATTTAGAATTTTTGCTCTAGTTTTGTTTTCTTGAAAAATTGTTTTTAAGATTGATCCTTGATTGCTTGCGTAGCATTATTGCTCATTAATTTTTGAGGGAATATTCATCGCTTTATTTGAGTAGCATGCTTTAAGAATGCTTGATTAAGGGGTCTTTTGTTCAGCTAAAAAAGAATGCAGTAAAAGAAATATAATGTAATAATCAATTGAAAATACATTGAGTTTTTGGTTGAGTAACACTACAAATGAAATAATATTTTTTTTGTTGGTAGAAGTAAAGGAATCAGAGTAAAATAAAAGTGCATTTCAATAATAATTAATTGGACCTAGTCGACAATGGTGGGTGGTGGTGGGTGGGTGGTGGGTGGTGGGCGGTGCAGTAGCAGTGGCGAGTGGTTGCTGACATCACTCTAACACGTTTCATATTTGAAATTCTCCCAAATTTGGGTGAATTCCAATACATTGGACATGAGATAGATGAATTTCTAAATGCACTCATAAAATACTTTGCATTTGAAACACAATCATCAAAACGGTCAAAGTTTAAAAATTAGCATTTATTTTACTTTACAATCAAATGCTGCCAACCAAAGAACCCCCATATTATTTCCAAATAATAGGCTGGTGTTTTTTAACGTCAAATATAATTTAAAGAATTACTTTTAAGATTTGAATTTATCCAAATTTCTATCTAATTAAGTTTGTTTTTGAAGTGTTGGCCTCTTATTCTTATAAAGATAATTGAGCTACAACACAAAATCAACAAAAAACTTTCAAAATAACAAGGTTTTTTTTTTACTCCTGTTCGCTATTATTACAATTTGCTGCTCCAATTTATTTTCAGGAATTCTCAACCATATCATTAGGAATTATCATTTCAAGGAAAATGTGCAGTTGTTTATTTGAGTCATTGTTTGCTATATTTTCACAAAATAACTACTTTTGTTACTATTAACCTCAAAGGTCTAGATGACGCTAGCGCTTATCTTAAGTTGGCCATTATGTATCTTCACTCAGTTAGACAAGTCTAACTAGGCCTCGCAATCGCTTTGCCAACTTTAAATTTATAAAATGTAGTCCAAGGTAACCCCGGCTAATGCTAACTCGTTCAATATCGAAATGTGGCGAGATGCCCCATAAATTGCTTGGTTGAGCTTAGGTTGATAATAGTTAAATTTAACAGAAATGACCCTCCATGGTCTTCTAATCCAATCAACTCTTTGACACATATATGCGCTTCTTAGTTCAACCTTTCACTAGAACCTTTTAGTTGGTCCATGCCAAGAAACCTCACACTAAGCAATGCTAAGACAATCTAGTTAAAGTAAAAAATGCTAAAAATCACACTGCTTAGCAATACAACTAAGCAGACCTCAAGTCATATTATGTTAATGATCCTCACTTAGCTCAACATTATATTGAATTTCTCAGTCCAAACTTCAATCGAAGTTTTTATCTTAAAATTAAGCTATTGTAGTTTGAATTGAATTCAAAGGTCATTAGGGTCTTGTGCTTCAAATAAGATATTATTTTAACTTAAATGATAAGCCAAGCTAACCTTTTGATTAATCGTACTAAACTTGAAACCTAGGCTTTTATTTCTTGATTTAAGTACATGGTCAGGATGCACCTAATTAGGCTCACAAGAGGTTAATCTAACTAAGTTGCTTCAACTTAATAAATTGATTAATAGATAGAGTCGGCTGGGTCAATGAGTTAAATGTTGAAATTGGTATTAGCCATCGCAATCAAACATTCAACTTAAAATTGAAGTTCAACTCTTGCTTTACCATGCATCAACCAATTAATTTAAATCTTTATATATATAACTGCACAAAGAGCTTATAATTAAATTCTCATGCTTGTTTATATCATACTCAAATTCTATTTATATGCCAAGCAACTGAGCAGGTGCAAACTTAAGCTAAAACACTCTATGACTATTAAGAAGTTATTTCAAAGCGTCGCTTCAAGCCTATTGGATTCATGCTCAAATTAGAATCAATAATCTCCTTTACATCACCAGTCAAAATCATAAGGAATAGTAACCCATTGATCATTATCTTTTTTACACCCTCATTGCAAAACCCACAGGATCTGCAATTACCTCCATGTTATTTAAAGAGAGCATGCAACTATGCCACCAACATCCAAATGAGTTATACTCCCACATTTTGATCTACATTGTGACACAAAAGTATTGTCTTCTTCCAATTGTCATCCAAGCCTAGACACCATCTATTTCTATCCACCCATTATGACCAAAATTTTTTGAACATCTTAGTTACTGAGCCCTTAATGCTACGTTCTTTCAACAAACTCCCTAATCCTCTCTCTTCGACTATTTAAATTCTATAATACAATGCGGGCTAAATGCAGTTTTCATGTAAAAATTCTCTAGGCGCACGCCTTGAGCATTCATTTTTGAGGCATACGCCTCATCCTGGTTGAGTCACGTCTCGCCTCACTGGATTAAGGTGCACACCTCATAAATTTTTTTTACTAAATGTTTAAAATCATGTTTATTAAATTACAATTGAGTATTGATATGTTTTATGTTGTGAGGTGCAGTGTAAGCCTCAAGATGTTTTTAAAACATAAGCCTCAAAATTCAAAAATTGCGTAAAGTGAAAAATAAATGTTAAAAGTAAAATTTTATATAATGCGCAAATAATATGTTAAAATGTGACATATTAACTTTATATTTAACTATGAAATAACCAATTGACATACATATGAAAAAAAAAATTACACAAGACATGATGACAAGTGATAAATTTGTGAAATAAAATTGAAATCTAAATATTACAAGGAGCAAAATAATATAAAACATATGAATTGTAAAAAAGTATCATATAACATCAAGTTCAACTTAAAAGTTCTTTTCAAGTTTCCTTACTTATTCAATATTTAATTCCTAAAGAAAGCTGAAATAGTTGACAACAATAAAAAACATCTGCACTATCAACACTAAGAGGTAAATTTCAAATTTTTAGAAGAGGGGTTGGTGGTTGTGTGCAACTTCCAAGTGATTCTTGCGGCGAGTACGATGGTGGTGACGGGGGCAAAGGTGGCGGTTGAAGGTTGAGGCAATCAAGAGGAAGCTGTTGCGGCTCGGGGGTGCATGAAGGCGTGATTTGTAGGGGCTTTAGTGTAGAATTATATAAAGTTTTAATAAAAAAATATATAAATAGGTTGAGACGTATGCCTCACATCAGCGAAATGAGGTACGCCTTAGCCAAACTGAGGTGCACGACGTATAAAAAAAGCTATAGGTATTTTTCACTTGAAATTGTGAAAGGCTAGGGTAAAGTGAGTCGAGCCGGCTCGAGCTCGACTCGTTTAATGAGCTCGCGAGTCGAGCTTATCGAGCCACCACTCTAGCTCGAGCTCAAACTCGAGCTTGAACAAGACTCGGCTCGCGAGCCGGCTCGAAATAATTAAAATTAAATTTTTTTATAGATGTTAATATAATCATGTACAATTTCAAAATCCTTTTTAATTTTCAAAATCCCGCCGGCTATTTTCCAAAAAAAATTATCGCGTTTCTCAAATGTCGAGCCATCTCTCTCTCTCTTCTCTCTCTCTCTCTCTCTCCCCCGTTGACAAACTTTGTAATAAATGCTAATGGGCTAACACTCAAAAAATCTGCTCACTCAATACCTCTCTCTCTCCTCTCTCTCTCTCTCTCTCTCTCTCTCCCCCCTCTGACAACCTTAATAAATCTAACATCTTAAAAGCTGCTCACAATCTAAAAACTCTCTCCCTCTATCTCTGTTTCTCACGCTGTATAAGACTAAAAACCCAAATTAATTTTTGTGGACTGCCCGCATTGGGACAATTGACCACACCGGACGGGAGACTTGACTTGTCTCGGTGATTAGGGGAGGTGTGGAGTTGAGGACATCACTTAATCTTATGAGACAATGCACCTAGAGCTTGCAAAAATGCTGCTGAAAGTAAAGGACAACAAAAACAACTTGATATAAAATTTATAAGTGAGATACTATGCATACAAACAAGCTAAGGGATGATTAAGTAGACTCCTAGGATAACTTCTAGCAAATGTGATGCATGCTATCCATGCTCTTAAACCAAGAGACGTGGAACATAACATGCAAGGATGATTAGATTAATGAATTTTCACGCTTAAATTTAGAGCACAATAATTATATTTTATAGTGAATTTCGAACGCCAACATAAAACACAAAGCGGTGACATAACTTAGGCTAAATCACATTTGTAGGAGTTAAGCCCGTAAAACAATCAATTAGTCTAACATTGATATATAAAAATTTCAAACAAGAAATCTCTTGACTACAATGAGATTAATACTATGAAGGATCCCTCACACAACTCTATAATTTACTAGGCTTTAGCGGAGGACTAACACGATCTCAGTGAATCAATTAAATTCCACAATTGAAAGTAACGAGGAAATAAAGAGTGAGGGAAAGAGTTCACACCGAAGGTAGCCGGCGACGGATGGATTGGTATGACGTCCCACGATCAACCATGATTCGGTTGGGAGGTGTTTCTCTCAATTGACGGTGCCAACGTGAAGATGATGCGTTCAATGTAGCTTTCCACGGAGTCATTAAAGTTCAATTGAAATCGAATAATGAGATCAGAGAATGTCGGCCTGGTCTAGAGAATCCTCTACGAACTCATGATCAACATTTGGGTCGGCCATGCATGATTTCCTAAGAAGAAAAAGTAGAAAGGTGAGGGGGGAAGGATCGGGTAGGTTTTGACCAAGCAAAGGGGAAGAAGGAAAAATGGTTAAATCTGAAATAATAATTTCAGATCTAATGAGTAATTAGAGAGTAATTTCCTTGAAATTTGAATTTGAAACGAGTGGTAATTAGGAAGGAAAGTGGGGATGAGATTGAATTAATAAGATTCTTAATTTAGTGACCTAATTAATTAAGAGAGAGGGGGAAGGGGCCGGCCAATGAGAGAAGAGAGAGAGAGGGGTTAGGCAATAAGGAGTGTGCCCAAGCAATTAAGGGATTGGATACTTAAATCGAAAATTAATTCCAGATTTAAGTTAATGGTTTTTTTTTTCCTAAATTAAAGGAGGAGAATTTAAGAAGAGTTTTGAAATTCAAATATTTGAATTGAATTTAATTATCATCATAATTAGTGGGGCTAAATTAAGAAAGCATTTATGGTGGATTCAAAATTCAAAATTTTGGAGGAATATGTGGCCGTCGCTATTATGGGGAGAAGGATGTGGCTGGCGGCTTTAGGTGGTGGAGCAAGGGTTGGCGGGTGGAGGCTTCAAGCCTGGCGGCGAAGGGTTTGGGCTATAATTTAGATCCACGAATTGAGCACTTTCCTAATAGGGATTATGTCAATTTAGGAAAGAATTCAAAATTTGAATTTGAAATCAGATTTTGAGTTGGAGCTCCCTCCTAATCTTCATGCTCCACTTTTGGAAAGAGGCAAGACAATCAATTTTGGATCCTGGGATGAATGCCGGCGGTTAGGGTTGGGTGGCGTTTGCTAAGGAGAAGGGGTGTGGGTTAAGTGGAAGGAGTCTTGTTGAGGTTGACCGCGGCTTGGGGACTTGAAGTGGCCGATGGGTGTTTGTGGAAGAAGAGATGGTCGGATGTAGGGAAAGGAAGAGACGATAAGAAATACTACGAGTATTAACCGATAGTCCCGGAATCCACGGCGGCTGACGGTGATGCGTGTCCCTCTCCTAAGTTTTCTCCTCTCAAGAACTCACAAAGAGATCAAGAACAAGAAAGTTGAAATTTTTATTCATATTCATTATTAACTCAAAATACAAGAGAACTTTGCCTATAAATTGGTCTATGAAAAGAAAAGAAACAATGACTAAAATGTCCTTCGGTCTACAACATCACATGACCACCCCTAGGGGTAAAATGAGAAAAAACAGAAATATAAAATAAACTACTACATAAAACACATTAAAAAAAAAATAAACTCCAGATCATAGTCGCTGAACTCTTATGTCCTCATCACAACTTTCCCCTGCTTAGTACAATATGATATGTTTAGTTGGAGCCTATGGGCAGGCTTGTACCTCATCCATATATGATTTGAGAAAATCAAGAGAACATGACTATCATGTTTGATTGATGGTTAGATATAATGAATAGAGCTTGATAATTGTACCATCAATAACCCTTACAACATGTCTATTCTTGAAGTCTATTGAGACATTAGATAAGGTAAAGGATGTAGCATTTTTTAAGTACTTGATGGTGTTAGTGATGAGATAGGAGAGTACTTGGTGGTTCAAGTGATAACACATAAGTTATTGCTTATATGAACCATCTCCCAACTCCACTCAACCCTATCTCACCTCCAAGCCTACTTCAAAACCATCAATCAAGAGTACAACAATATTCTTATAGTGATGTCTTTGGCATTGAGTTTGAGATGTAATTAATTATGGGGGCTTATGCCCATGAGAAATTACATAACTCAAATCCAAAGTAAACATAGTCCAATAGTTCCCACGGTAAATATAATGAAACTGAATTTTTTGTTATATATATATATTACCAATATTTGGTCTTAGACTCCAAAAGAATTAGGAAGAAAGGATCGCACAATGAGCTCACGAGTACTTTTTAGAGCCCACACTTACTATGTAGTTTTACAATTATGTTTATCTATCAAATTGCAACATGATTTCCCTTTTTTTACAAGGGCCGTTTCTCTCCGGACCTCACTATTTTCCAGGAAAGATTATTCATAATTGTCTTACTCGTTTAATTATACAATTATTTATTTTGTTGAGGAAATGTTATGAAATCAGATAGATAAACAAAATTTGAATTCAAATTAACTAATTTTATTATATGCTATGAAGTGGATTGTTGCAGTTTGCTTTTGTTCATTTTAAACTGATATCCAGTGTTTTATTTTTTCCCACTTTTTAGATCCATTCACTGCAAGTACTTGGATAGGAACAATCTGTCAAGAATGATAGAAAGAGTGGTATTTCCAGGTCACTGACCTGGGCAGAATTGCTAGTTATTACTATATAACTCATGGAACAATATCAACTTACCATGAATATTTGAAGCCTACCATGGGTGATTAGAGCTTTGCAGATGTTCTCTCTTAGTGAAGAATTAAATATGTTACTGTGAGGCAAGACGAGAAGAAGATGGAATGGCTAAGCTTTTAGATCGGGTCCCCATCCAGTGAAAGAAAGTTAGAAGAGCCCAGTGCAAAATTAATGTTCTTTTCTTCACAGGCTTACATATCACCGCATGAAGCTTGAGGGACTATCATTGGCCTCTGATATGGTTTCACATAAGACAGGTTAGTATTTCTTAACATTGCTTTGATCGGTTTAATGTTTGCTGTTTTATAGTTCTAGATACCTTTGTCAGATTCTAAAGAAAATGAAACTGTTCAATGAAACTCTAAGCTTTATGTGGCAGAGTGCTGGTCGTCTTCTACGGCTTGTGTTTGAGATTGTCTTAAAAGAGGGGAGGCTCAACAGGCTGAGAGGCTTTGAACCTGTGTAAGATGTTGAAATAAACGCATGTGGGAATGTTCAAACTCCATACGCCAGTTTCATGGGATACCAAATGAAATTCTAATGAAGCGGAGAAGAAGGATTTGTCCTGGAAAGGTACTATGACCTTAGTACGCAGCAACTTGGAGAGTATTGATTCGCTTTCCGAAGATGGGAAAGCCCTTTACACGTGCATTCACCAATTGCCAAAGTTAAACCTAGCTGCGTCAAGTTCAACCCATAACTTACCGAACTATTTGGTTGGGTTTGAGCTTACATAACTCCAGACATTCAGGGATGATAAAATACAGGTTATGTTGAACCTTTTTGGGTCATTGTTGAAGATAATGATGAGTGAATATATTCTCATCCACGATAATTTTATACTTAAGAAACAGTATGTTGAAGAAGAGTCACACTTTGAGTTTCACCGTGCCCATTAATGAGCCTCATGCCGCCTCAGTATTTATTCGCCGTAATCTGATCGATGGCTTGGATTCTGAAACAGTAATGCCTGTTTTGTTTTAGGCATCTTATCCGCCAAGAAATACTCCCCACCAACAGAATTGCATGATTTGCAACCCTTCCGGTGACTGCTTGGAGGAATCCTTCTTATGAAGCTCTTTATGATAACCTTCAAGCATTTTAATCCTAACCAGACTCAAGTTTTTACCGTCTTTATATAACACTGATGACAAGTCCTGGTTGCAGCACCAACAGGCAGCGGGAAACCAATGTGCGAGCTTGCCATTCTGAGAAATCTCACAAAACTCCCTGAAAGCGAAATGCGTGTTGTTTAATATTGGTGCAATTGAGGCTTTAGCTAAGGAAAGGTATCGTGATGTGGAAGAAAATTTGAAAGCAACCTAGGTATATCTGTGTTGTGAGTTGAACAGGCGAGACAGCAACTGATTTGAAACTGCTTGAAAGGGACGATAATCATCAGCTCTCCAGAGAAATGGATGCTCTTTCTCGTCGGTGGAAGCAGCGCAAACACATATCAGCAGGTCAGCCTTTTCATTGTCGATGAACTTCATTGATTGGTGGTCCAGTTGGTCCAGTCTTGGAGATAGTTGTCTCCAGAATGAGGCGCATCGCAAGTCATACTGGTTCAAACCATCCGGATAGATTCTCTTACCAGCCTCCTGCAAATGCTAAGGACCTGGGGATGGATTGGCGCTACTTCTCCACGGCCTCTTAAATTTCCGCCTGGTGTTTCGCCCGGTACCTTGGGAGATACACAATTCAAGGTGTTTGACATAAGCAAATTTTGAAGCTAGGATGCAGGCAATGTCCAAAGCCTACTTACACTGCCATCGTCCAACATGCAAAGAATGGAAAACCTGCTCTGGTGTTTGTCCCACAAGAAAGCATGCTAGACTGACAGCTCTGGACTTGTGTGCTTACTCAGGTCAGAAAGTACTGAAAATCCTTCTTTTCTCCTTGGAACCAAGGATGAGATGGAGACTTTCATTTCTGGAGTAAGGAGGAGACTCTGAAGGAGACACTCCCTATGGGAGTTGGTATACTTCACAAGGGCTTTGTGATCTTGACAAGAAGTTATGAAGCAGTTATTCTTCAGCCGAAGAATCAAGTTTGTGTTGCAAGCAGCTCAATGTGTTGGGGAATGTCGTTGCGGCTCACTTGGTTGTTGTCAAGGGTACCCAAATATATGATGGCGGGAGAATGCTCATACTGACTATCCAATCACGATTATATTGCAGAGTGGGACATGCAAGCGGCCTCTTATATACAGTTCTGGAAAATGTGTAATTCTGTGTCATGCCCCAAGAAAAGAAATTATAAGAAGTTTCTTTATGAAGCATTTCCGGTTTGAGAGTCATCTGCATCATTTCTTGCACGACATATGTAATGCTGAAGTTGTAGTGGTGTAGTTGAGAACAAGCAGGATGCGGTGGATATCTTACAGTGACCTTTAATGTATAGAAGGCTCACAAAAAATCCAAATTACTATAATCTTCAGGGTGTCAGCCACAGGCATCTTTTCCGACCATCTTTCTGACCTATAGAAAAACATTGAATGACTTGGAATCAAGCAAGTGCATATCATAGAGGAGGACATGTATCTCAAACCTTCTAATCTTGGATGATTGCTTCATATTATTACATTAGCTACACCACCATAGAGCGTTTCAGTTCATCTTTAGTCTCCAAAAACATAAAGAAAGGTCTACTTGATATTTTAGCATCTGCCTCAGATATGCACTGCTGCCAATTCGTCCTGGGGAGGAGGACTTGATCAGGAAGCTATTCATCATCAAAGATTTTTCCTTTGAAAATCCTAAGTGCACAGATCCACATTGTGAAGGCAAATGTCGCTCCTGCAAGCTCACACTCATAGGCATAATGTGGTTGGAAATTTGGCAGCAGACCGCGAGAGGTGCTACTTTCAGCTCATAGGCTCCTTCAGGCTATGGTAGATGTCATCTCTAGCATGGTTGGCTTCCCATGCCCTTTTGGCAATGGAGAATGTGTCAGATGATACTCAGGAATGTGGGAAAGAGATCCATGTTGCTCCAGCTTCCTCATTTCACCAAGGAGTTAGCTAAGCTTTGTCAGGAAAACCCGGATAGAAGAATCGAGACAGTATTCGATTTGTGTAGAAATGGAAGATGATGAAAAACGCGATATTTGCAGATGTCAGACGCCCAAATGCTGATATTGCTCGGTTTTTGCAACCGCTTCCCCAACATTGACATGGCTTATGAAGTGCTGATGCTGATGACATTCTTCCCGGTGAGGATGCCACATTTGCTGGTTACACTGGAACGTGATCTTGAGGGTCGCATGGAGTTGGATCAGTCGATTCTCCCCGATATCCCAAGCCTAAAAGAAGAAGGCTGGTGCTTGTTGTTTGGTGATAGCACAACAACCAATTGCTCGCTATAAAAAGATTGCACTTCAAAGGAGAGCGCCAAGGTTAAGCTGTTTTTGCTGTCCCTAAAGATGTTGGGAAGAAGTCTTTCACGATCTACTTTATGTGCGACTCTTATCTGGGTTGTGACCAGAATACAACTTTACCGTTGATGTCAAAGAGTCTAGGTAAGTGCAATTATAAAAGAAGTGGCTTTCCTTTGTGATTAGATGAAAAATTTATCAATCATATGCCTTGTTTATTGTTTGCAATTATCTTTGGAGTTTGTGGCATGCTAAATTAGCGACTTGACTTTGTATATCTTTGTTCACTATAGACTTCTATGGAGTTTAAGTATCTCAATGTGCTAAATGATTTTTGCCTTGAAATCATGCGTACGCTTCCTTGAGATCCATTTGCCAATGTAACATGCTATCTTTAAATTGTATTCTAGAGGCAATATTGTAAAATCCATAAATATATGTGAAAATATTCATTTCTAAAATTATATTATACTATGTTCTTTAATAATGAACTTAACATTTGAACAAAATTTCATTACATTTAAAAGTATTTCCTTTTATATTTATGAAGTTTTCTTAAATATTTGTTTTCTATGCTACAACGTGACATAAGGTTTGATAGGCACCTCACAAAATGTTATTTACGAAGCTTGGATTTCAAGTTTTACATGGTCTATATGATAAAACACCATGATCGTTAATATGATTCAATTTAGTTGCTTGTGTATCAATTTTCCTTCAGGAAATATGATACAGTAATCATCGTTGTATGCACCTCTTTGTCCATGACCACAAATATATGAAAGAACTCTCTTGAACATGTTATTTTGCTCCAATTGCAGTAAAGCTTAAATTGGACCTTTTCAAAAGGGCATCAGAGCTTTTAATCGTTAGGTGGTAGATAGCTGCTAAGTGAGGGATATGGTTCGTTGGGACGGCTTTTTCATTGCTTTCTAAAGCAGTTTTCTAGTGCAAAATTTCTTAAATTTAAGAAATTTTTTAACTAAAAAGCTGTTTAAAAAGCATTAAGAAAAACCATCCAAAACAAAACCTAAGTCATGAGGTCCAATTTTAAAATCCCCCCTCTTGAAATCCACATTATAATCCAAAAAACACACACACCAAATTGTATTTGTTGTTTTTTGTTGGTTTTATTTGCACAAATTTTTTTGAACTAAATTTTCTCAACAGTTTTTAGTATCTACTGCTGGTAAAATTTCTGTGCATTTTTTTGAGTTTGGAATTATTTCCATTCTTTCTTGAACCTTATCTATTCTTGGCCTAAAGTGGGTGTGTTTAGAATGTGGATTATTTTTTGGCTTGTTAAAGTAAAGACATCTATCTCACTTTTAATCTTGTGCAACTTTTTTTTTGTACTAAACTAAATAATTTTTCTTAACTTAATCACGTCAACTTCATCTTTGATTGTCATACTTTTAACAGTTGTAAGTATTATTTATCATCATTTGCCAGATTAACAAATAAAAACAATATATAATATATATAATATATATATATATATATGCATGCTTGAAAAATAAAAAATTCAGATTGCAGCACGATGCTTGTGGTAGAGAAATATTTGATAAATGCTGGCAAATCTTCATATGAAGTCGAAAATGCACTCCATTGCAAAGAAAGCTCGAGACTCTTCTTATATGCTTCATTTATCTTCTAAAGTAAAAATGTTAGCATAGTCTTAGTAATGTTTTGTTAGGGGAGATAAATACCGTAGCAGATACAAACAAGAAAGAGAAAATGCAGCAGATAAGAAAGAGGTCAGGATTATATGGAAAAATTAAAAAACGAAAAAAAATCACGGAGTCACACCACACCAAGAAATTCATTATGAAAAACTTGGAGAAATAGTATAGATCTCTTTATCATTCATCTCTCTCCTCACCTCTCTTCACTTCACAATTTGTTCACACACACAGTATAGAGAAGAGAGCACTTAACTTACACCAAGGGACAACACTTTAGGGAGGTTTAACTTGGGGAACTCTTATTTTCCTTGAAGTGTAAGCTCATGTTCTTTAACCTTTCATATTTATTGATGCTCTCATATAGTATAGTAAACCCATTTCATATTGTAGATTAATCCTGTATAAAAAAAAATTATTCAAAAAGGTTGTGTTTTTATGGTGCCACAGAATACATTTTAGGAATCTAATAATTCTAGGAATAAAACATTGTTGCTATAAGTTGTAATTACAACAAAGTAGGAAACTATGAGAGCTTCCAAATCAATTTTCGCCAATCTCATAATACTTATCTAGGATAGCTTTCCATATAAGTTTTTTTTTTCTGGTCTAATAATACTGCGCATGACAAATTTCCATATAGTCTTCCATCAGTCCACATAATCCAGTTCAAGGCATCAGTTCAATTAGGCTTTGCTGGCATTTGAATTCAGTTCTAGGAACAGCTTTCACTTTGTCACCCCAACTTCAAATTCTGTAGGGACAAATTACCAAATAAGTCTCCCACATGCCATCAAATTAAATCCCAAGCTTTTCTCCAATTTCTTTGTGTACCCATGTATCTTTTTGCTAAAAACCTCACTATTATGCATCTACTTATCACTTTTTCATTCATTCATTCTATTCTTTCAACACTCCCCCTCATATTGATCAGTAACAGTGTTTAAAACATTTCAAGCTAGTCCTAAAATATTAGTGAAAGCAAGATTTGAATGGAATCACTTGGTGAATATTTCACGATTAAATTACCAATTGGGACAAAGGAGTGCATATTAGCCCACTTTCATTCAACTCTTTTTTTATTTTTTTTTTTTTATTTTTATAAAATGCTTTGTCCACGTCAATATCTTTTTTTTTCTACAAACGTTGTTATTGTTATTGACAATGTTAATTGCGGATATTTTATCACAATATACTCTCCCATTTATTATTTGTCTTCTAAATTATTTTTATAACATAAGAGTTCACCAATTTCTTGTGCAATTTCTCTGAACTTAAACTCTACAATCGATCTTGAGGGCTGATTATTTATTGCTCCATGCTATAATATTTTCCTTAGTAATGTGCAATAGATATATAAATGGATCTTCTATCAACCAAGTGATCCATATAATCAACATTTGCATAACCTTCCAATTTATACAACAATGGTACAACAAATTGGTGGCATAGCGTATCGTGATTGATCGCCGGAAAGCGTTCGGTGATAGCACATAATAATTTCGCCTCTAGAAAAGACTTGTTGGACTCCCAATTTCTCTCCAAATTTAGCAAGAATAGGTCCCTCTCCTCAATACCCAAAGAATGAGTTCATTTACTATTTAATATTATTTTCTTATAATTTTTTTATTAAATGATTCTTTTTTATATGTATTTTATATCTCTACTAGAGAGGGCTAATTATTTGCATTGTAATTTTTTTCCTTAATAAAATAAAACACTTGTATGAAAAAAAGGCAAGTCATAAAAAATCAGCCAAAAAATAATAATTTGAATTTTATCTTAATGTGGGTTACAAATAGGATTTAAAATTATTTTTTGTTTAGTAGATTTTAATAAAAAAATGTAGATATTATTATATTCAAGAACTTCTTAGATGGTAAAGTTCTCCCTAAATGAGATAATATTTGTTTATAGAGTTCTTCTAATCCCTATTATCATTAACATTAAAAATCACATTAAAATAAGATAACTCAAATATAATAAAATCACATTAAAATATTAAATATATATTTCACTTAAATAGAGAGTTTTCTTAAAAAATCTCTTAAGACATAATTAATCATATAAACTTATTCTTATCGAAACGAATGCCTCATAATTAAAAAAATTATTTAATTTTCTCATATTTGCTGTACTAAATTATAAATTTTTTTTAAATCAAATACTTATTTACCATTTGAACATTTAACCGATTTGGGTTACGGAGAATTTTCAGATCCACCATATATGGTAATAATAATTATAATAATAATAATAATAAATAATAATAATAATAAAACCTGCCGAGAAATGATTCGCGGACTGCGTTAACCATAGAAACCCTGCAGTAGGCCAGTGGCACGGGGAGAGAGCTTTCTGCCTCGACGGCGTCTACAACATATCGGACGGTATTCGTGTCACCGACGACTGGCAAGGTATGACCTCTTCCTATATTTAGGGTTTCGACGGCATCTTCTCATATTAGGTTTGGTTGGTTTTTTCTTCATTTCAACTCTGCGATCACAATCCCTAACGCTAGCTCTTACTCTTGGCTCTACCAGTGTTTACAGTTTGGACATCAACATCTTTTGAGCAATGGCTCATCTAGGGGGAGGCGCAGAAGCCCATGCCCGTTTTAAGCAGTACGAGTATCGTGCCAACTCGAGTCTTGTCCTCACCACCGATTCTCGACCCCGGGACACCCACGAGCCTACAGGAGAGCCGGAGTCCCTATGGGGGAAGATTGATCCCAAGAGCTTTGGGGATCGTGCATACAGAGGCAAGCCTGCGGAGATTGAGGAGAAGATAAAAAAGTCTAAGAAGAAGAAGGAGCGGGAGCCAGGGCCCGATCAGGAGCAGAGAAAGGATAGCAAGAGGAGGCGCACCCAGGAGGAGACTGTTCTCTCGCTTGCTGATGAGGGTGTCTATCAGCCCAAAACTAAGGAGACCCGTGCTGCTTATGAGGCACTGCTTAGTATTATCCAGCAGCAATTTGGCGGGCAGCCACAGGATGTGCTTACTGGAGCTGCTGATGAGGTGTTAGCTGTTTTGAAGAACGATAAGATTAAGAATCCTGAAAAGAAGAAGGATATTGAGAGGCTGTTGAATCCTTTTTCGAGCCAGACTTTTGACCAGCTTGTCTCTATAGCTCGGTTGATCACAGATTATCAGGATGGGCCTGAGACTGCTGGTCAGTTGGCTGCAAATGGGAATGATGGCGCTCTTGATGATGACATTGGTGTTGCTGTTGAGTTTGAAGAAGATGAGGAGGAGGAAAGCGACTTTGATCAGGTATCAATTGCTACATACCTATAATTTTACATGATCTTCACATCTTATTATGCTCAATGTTCATATTATTAAGAGTCAGTAAAATATGTTTGTTTATTGTTACTTGTATGCATCAGATTCAAGAGGAATCAGAGGAGGAGGACGATGGTCAGGAATCAAATGACATGGGTGCCATGCAGATGGGTGGAATAGATGATGAAGAAATGGAGGAAATTAATGAGGGTCGGACTTTGAATGTGCAAGATATTGATGCTTATTGGCTGCAGAGGAAGATATCTCAAGCTTTTGAGAATATTGACCCACAACAAAACCAGAAGATCGCAGAAGATGTGCTGAAAATTCTGGCTGAAGGTGATGATAGGGATGTCGAGAACCGGCTTGTGACATTACTTGAATACGATAAATTTGATCTTATAAAGCTACTTTTAAGAAATAGACTTAAGATAGTATGGTGCACACGCTTGGCTAGGGCTGAGGACCAAGAGCAGCGGAGGAAAATTGAAGAAGAATGATGAATTTTGGGCCAAGTTTGACTTCAATCTTGGAGAAGTTGCATGCTACTAGGGCTTCCGCAAAAGAGCGCCAAAAGAACTTAGAGAGGAGCATTAGGGATGAGGCTAGACGGTTGAAGGATGACGAGAGTTGTAGGAGATGATAGGGATCAAAGGTTTATGGAAAGAGAAGCAGATAATAGTTGGTTAAAGGGTCAACGGCAGTTGTTGGATCTTGAAACCCTTGCATTTCAGAAAGGTGGCCTTTTGATGGCAAACAAGAGTGTGAACTACCTCCAGGATCTTATAGAACTCCCCCAAGGGCTATGAAGAAGTTCATGTACCAGCATTGAAGCCCAAACCACTTGCATCTGGTGAGAAGTTAGTTAAGATATCGGAGATGCCTGACTATGCACGTCCAGCTTTTGAAGGGATGAAGCAGTTGAACAGAGTTCAAAGTAAAGTTTATGAAACTGCTCTTTTTACACCTGAGAATTTACTCCTATGCGCTCCAACTGGTGCTGGAAAAACGAATGTTGCTATGTTAACCATACTTCATGAGATTGCTTTACATTGGAAAGATGGGCAGGTAGACACCACTGAGTTTAAGATTGTATATGTTGCACCAATGAAAGCTTTGGTTGCTGAAGTTGTTGGGAACTTGTCTAATCGCCTACAATCTTATAACATCATTGTGAGGGAACTTAGTGGTGACCAATCACTAACCAGGCAACAAATTGAAGAAACTCAGATAATAGTTACAACACCTGAGAAATGGGATATTGTTACCAGAAAATCTGGAGACAGAACATACACCCAGTTGGTAAAACTTCTCATCATTGATGAGATTCACCTTCTGCATGATAATCGAGGGCCTGTTTTAGAAAGTATAGTTGCTAGGACAGTCAGACAAATTGAGACTACAAAAGATCTTATTCGTTTGGTTGGATTATCGGCTACACTCCCAAATTATGAAGACGTAGCATTATTTTTGCGTGTAAATCCCTTGAGAGGACTGTTTTATTTTGATAACAGTTATAGGCCATGTCCACTTGCACAACAATACATTGGAATTTCTGTGAGGAAACCATTGCAAAGATTTCAATTAATGAATGAAATCTGTTATGAAAAAGTTCTGGCTGCAGCAGGAAAGCATCAAGTGCTTATATTTGTTCATTCCAGAAAAGAAACAGTAAAAACAGCTCGTGCAATTAGAGACACTGCATTAGCTAATGACACTTTAAGTCGATTTTTGAAAGATGACAGTGCAAGCCGAGAGATTCTTCAGAGCCAAACAGAACTTGTGAAAAGCAATGATGTGAAAGATTTACTTCCATATGGCTTTGCCATTCATCATGCTGGAATGTTAAGGGTTGATCGTGATATTGTGGAGGAGCTGTTTGCTGATGGGCATGTTCAGGTGTTGGTCTCAACAGCCACGCTTGCATGGGGTGTCAACTTGCCGGCCCATACTGTTATCATAAAGGGGACCCAAGTTTATAATCCAGATCAAGGAACATGGACTGAACTTAGTCCTTTAGATGTCATGCAGATGCTTGGTCGTGCAGGACGACCTCAATTTGACTCTTATGGAGAGGGGATCATTTTAACTGGCCACAGTGAATTGCAATACTATCTCTCCCTCATGAATCAACAACTACCAATTGAGAGTCAGTTTGTTTCAAAGTTGGCTGATCAACTGAACGCAGAGATTGTCCTTGGAACTGTTCAGAATGCACGTGAAGCATGCACTTGGATTGGGTATACCTACTTGTACATTCGTATGCTGCGAAACCCAACCCTTTATGGTCTGCCTGCTGACATTTTGGAGCATGACAAAACTTTAGAGGAACGAAGAGCTGATTTAGTAAGTAAAAGCTCAAGTATTGTTCATTTTTTTTTATTGTTCAGCATGATCTGCTCGTTTTCTTGATTTCCAATTTAGCTGCTAGTCATATTACTTTACTTAAGTTGTTTAGGCTTATTTACTCTCATGCTCGATATTTTCTATTTTGATATTATATATAAGAATTTGAGAAGGATAAACTGTTATAACTTTTAATGCTATAGCCTTCAAATATAAAATCAAGATCATAATGTTGTTTTACAACTTAAGAACTAGGTGATCTAACTTGATCACGTTGCATTAAAACTTAGTGGAAAAAATGAATAATGTTGAACACCTTCACTTTAAATACCACCACTTTATAGTTTTTTGAAATCTAAGTCATTGAAAATGTTTAAGATGTAGTTTTATCTTAAAAAATATCATTTGATTTGAATTCTATTACACATTATTGAGTTAATTATTTTTTCTATTTTGATAATTCATTTGGGTGCTGAATTGCATGCTCAACGCATAGTTAAACTATTTTGAAAAGTATTATTTGGTTTCTTGCTATTTTTCATAATATGTTTTTTTTTTTAAATTGTTTCATTTGTCAATTGGATGTCGCATGATTAAACAATATGTTAAAACGTAATCACATGGCAAAAATGCATCTATACATATGAAAGGATAGTATTATATTACTTAGAATTTTGGTGCTCTAGTTTTGTTTTCTTTGAAAAATAGTTTTTAAAGATTGATCCTTGATTGCTTGCGTAGCAGTTATTGCTCATTAATTTTTGAGGGAATATTCATCGCTTTTATTGAGTAGCATGCTTTAAGAATGCTTGATTAAGGGGTCTTTTGTTCAGCTGAAAAAAGAATGCAGTATAAAGAAATATAATGTAATAATCAATTGAAAATACATTTGAGTTGTTTGGTTGAGTACACTACAAATGAAATATATTTTTTGTTTGGTTAGAAGTAAAGGAATGCAGAGTAAAATAAAAGTGCATTTCAATAATAATTTATTGGACCTAGTCGACAATGGTGGGTGGTGGGTGGTGGGTGGTGGGTGGTGGTCGGTGGCAGTAGCAGTGGCGAGTGGTTGCTGACATCACTCTACACGTTTCATATTTGAAATTCTCCCAAATTTGGGTGAATTCCAAATACATTGGACATGGAGTAGATGATGAATTCTAAATGCACTCATAAAATACTTTGCATTTGAAACACAATCATCAAAACGGTCAAAAGTTTAAAATTATTGCATTTATTTTACTTTACAATCAAAATGCTGCCAACCAAAGAACCCCATATTATTTCCAAATAATAGGCTGGTGTTTTTTTAACGTCAAATATAATTTAAAGGAATTACTTTTAAGATTTTGAATTTATTCCAAATTTCTATCTAATTAAGTTTGTTTTTGAAGTGTTGGCCTCTTATTCTTATAAAGATAATTGAGCTACACAAAATCAACAAAAAACTTTCAAAATAACAAGGTTTTTTTTTACTCTGTTCGCTATTATTACAATTTGCTGCTCCAATTTATTTCAGGAATTCTTCAACCATATCATTAGGAATTATCATTTCAAGGAAAATGTGCAGTTGTTTATTTGAGTCATTGTTTGCTATATTTTCACAAAATAACTACTTTTGTTACTATTAACCTCTAAAGGGTCTAGATGACGCTAGCGCTTATCTTAAGTTGGCCATTATGTATCTTCACTCAGTTAGACAAGTTCTAACTAGGCTCGCAATCCGCTTTGCCAACTTTAAATTTTATAAAATGTAGTCCAAGGTAACCCCGGCTAATGCTAACTCGTTCAATATCGAAATGTGCGAGATGCGCCATAAGATTGCTTGGTTGAGCTTAGGGTTGATAATAGTTAAATTTAACAGAAATGACCCTCCATGGTCTTCTTAATCCAATCTAACTCTTTGACACATATAGGCGCTTCTTAGTTCAACCTTTCACTAGAACCCTTTTAGTTGGTCCATGCCAAGAAACCTCACACTAAGCAATGCTAAGACAATCTAGTTAAAGTAAAAAATGCTAGAAAATCACACTGCCTTATGATACAACTAAGCAGACCTCAGTCATATTATGTTAATGATCCTCACTTAAGCTCAACATTATATTGAATTTCATCAGTCCAAACTTCAATCGAAGTTTTTAATCTTAAAATTAAGCTATTGTAGTTTGAATTGAATTCAAAGGTCATTAGGGTCTTGTGCTTCAAATATAGATATTATTTTAACTTAAATTGATATGCCAAGCCTAACCTTCTTGATTAATCGTACTAAACTTGAAACCTAGGCTTTTATTTCTTGATTTAAGTACCATGGTCAGGATGCACCTAATTAGGCTCACAAGAGGTTAATCTAACTAAGTTGCTTCAACTTAATAATTGATTAATAAAGATAGAGTCGGCTGGGTCAATGAGTTAAATGTTGAAATTGGTATTAGCCAACGCAATCCAAACATTCAACTTAAAATTGAAGTTCAACTCTTGCTTTACCATGCATCAACTCAATTAATTTAAATCTTTATTATATTAACTGCACAAAGAGCTTATAATTAAATTCTCATGCTTGTTTATATCATACTCAATTCTATTTATATGCCAAGCAACTTGAGCAGGTGCAAACTTAAGCTAAAACACTCTTATGACTATTAAGAAGTTATTTCAAAGCGTCGCTTCAAGCCTATTGGATTCATGCTCAAATTAGAATCAATAAGTCTCCTTTACTATCACCAGTCAAAATCATAAGGAATAGTAACCCATTGATCATTATCTTTTTACACCCTTCATTGCAAAACCCACAGGATCTGCAATTACCTCCATGTTATTTAAAGAAGAGCATGCAACTATGCCACCAACATTCCAAATGAGTTATACTCCCACATTTTGATCTACTTGGTGACACAAAAGTTATTGTCTTCTTCCCAATTGTCATCCAAGCCTAGCTACCATCTATTTCTATCCACCCATTATGACCATAATTTTTTGAACATCTTAGTTACTGAGCCCTTAATGCTACGTTCTTTCAACAAACTCCCTAATCTCTCTCTTCGACTATTTAAAATTCTATAATACAATGCTGGGCTAAATGCAGTTTTCATGTAAAAATTCTCTAGGCGCACGCCTTGAGCATTCATTTTGAGGCATACGCCTCATCCTGGTTGAGTCACGTCTCGCCTCACTGGATTAAGGTGCACACCTCTATAAATTTTTTTTTTACTAAATGTTTAAAATCATGTTTTTAAATTACAATTGAGTATTGATATGTTTTATGTTTGTGAGGTGCAGTGTAAGCCTCAAGATGTTTTTAAAACATAAGCCTCAAAATTCAAAAATTGCGTAAAGTGAAAATAAATGTTAAAAGTAAAATTTTATATAATGCGCAAATAATATGTTAAAATGTGACATATTAACTTTATATTTAACTATGAAATAACCAATTGACATACATATGAAAAAAAAAAATTACACAAGACATGAAGTGACAAGTGATAAATTGTGTGAAATAAAATTGAAATCTAAATATTACAAGAGCAAAATAATATAAAACATATGAATTGTATAAAAGTATCATATAACATCAAGTTCAACTTAAAAGTTCTTTTTTTCAAGTTCCTTACTTATTCATATTTAATTCCTAAAGAAAGCTGAAATAGTTGACAACAATTAAAAAATCATCTGCACTATCAACACTAAGAGGTAATATTTCAAAATTTTTAGAAGAGGGGTTGGTGGTTGTGTGCAACTTCCAAGTGATTCTTGGCGGCGAGTACGATGGTGGTGACTGGGGCAAAGGTGGCGGGTTGAAGGTTGAGGCAATCAAGAGGAAGCTGTTGCGGCTCGGGGGTGCATGAAGGCGTGATTTGTAGGGGCTTTAGTGTAGGATTTATATAAGTTTTAATAAAAAAATATATAAATAGGTTGAGACGTATGCCTCACATCAGCGATATGAGGTACGCCTTAGCCAAACTGAGGTGCACGACGTATAAAAAAAGCTATAGGTATTTTTCACTTGAATTGTGATGAGGCTAGGGGTGTAAGTGAGTCGAGCCGGCTCGAGCTCGACTCGTTTATGAGCTCGCGAGTCGAGCTTATCGAGCCACCAGCTCTAGCTCGAGCTCAAACTCGAGCTTGACAAGACTCGGCTCGCGAGCCGGCTCGAAATTATTAAAATTTAAATTTTTTTATAGATGTTAATAATAATCATGTACAATTTCAAAATCCTTTTTAATTTTCAAAATCCCGCCGGCTATTTTCCAAAAAAAAATTATCGTCGTTTCTCAAATGTCGAGCCATCTCTCTCTCTCTCTCTCTCTCTCTCTCTCTCTCCCCGTTGACAAACTTTTGTAATAAATGCTAATGGGCTAACACTCAAAAAATCTGCTCACTTTCAATACTCTCTCTCTCTCTCTCTCTCTCTCTCTCTCTCTCTCCCCCCTCTGACAACCATTAATAAATGCTAACATCTTAAAAGCTGCTCACATCTAAAAACTCTCTCCCTCTATCTCTGTTTCTCACGCTGTATAAAGACTAAAAACCCAAATTAATTTTTGTGGACTGCCCGCATTGGGACGAATTGACCACACCGGACGGGAGACTTGACTTGTCTCGGTGATTAGGGAGGTTGTGGAGTTGAGGACATCACTTAATCTTATGAGACAATGCACCTAGAGCTTGCTAAAATGCTGCTGAAAGTAAAGGACAACAAAAACAACTTGATATAAAATTTATAAGTGAGATACTATGCATACAAACAAGCTAAGGGATGATTAAGTAGACTCCTAGGATAACTTCTAGCATATGTGATGCATGCTATCCATGCTCTGATACCAAGATGACGTGGAACATAACATGCAAGGATGATTAGATTAATGAATTTTCACGCTTAATATTTAGAGCACAATAATTATATCTTTATAGTGATTTCGAACGACAACATAAAACACAAAGAGCGGTGACATAAGCTTAGGCTAAATCACATGTGTAGGAGTTAAGCCCGTAAAACAATCAATTAGTCTAACATTGCATATATGAAAAATTTCAACAAGAAATCTCTTGACTAACAATGAGATTAATACTATGAAGGATCCCTCACACAACTCTATAATTTACTAGGCTTTAGCGGAGGACTAACACGATCTCAGTGAATCAATTAAATTCCACAATTGAAAGTAACGAGGAAAATAAAGAGTGAGGGAAAGAGTTCACCGAAGGTAGCCGGCGACGGATGGATTGGTTGACGTCCCACGATCATCCATGATTCGGTTGGGAGGTGTTTCTCAATTGACGGTGCCAACGTGAAGATGATGCGTTCAATGTAGCTTTCCACGGAGTCATTAAAGTCCAAATTGAAATCGAATAATGGAGATCAGAGAATGTCGGTCTGGTCTAGAGAATCCTCTACGAACTCATGATCAACATTTGGGTCGGCCATGCATGATTTTCTAAGAGAGAAAGTAGAAAGTGAGAGGGGGAAGGGATCGGGTAGGTTTGACCAAGCAAAGGGGAAGAAGGAAAAATGGTTAAATCTGAAAATAATTTCAGATCTAATGAGTAATTAGAGAGTAATTTCCTTGAAATTTGAATTTGAAACGAGTGGGAATTAGGAAGGAAAGTGGGGATGAGATTGAATTAATTAGATTCTTAATTTATGTGACCTAATTAATTAAAGAGAAGAGGGGGAAGGGGCCGGCCAATGAGAGAAGAGAGAGAGGGGTTAGGCATTAAGGAGGTGGGCCCAAGCAATTAAGGGGATTGGATACTTAAATCTGAAATTAATTCCAGATTTAAGTTAATTGGTTTTTTTTTTCCTAAATTAAAGGAGGAGAATTTAAGAAGAGTTTTGAAATTCAAATATTTTGAATTTGAATTTAATTATCATCATAAATTAGTGGGGCTAAATTAAGAAAGCATTTATGGTGGATTCAAATTCAAAATTTTGGAGGGAATTATGTGGCCGTCGGCTATTATGGGGGAGAAGGATGTGGCTGGCGGCTTTAGGTGGTGGAGCAAGGGGTTGGCGGGTGGAGGCTTCAAGCCTGCGGCGAAGGGTTTGGGCTAGGTAATTTAGATCCACGAATTGAGCACTTTCCTAATATGGATTATGTCAATTTAGGAAAGAATTCAAAATTTGAATTTGAAATCAGATTTTGAGTTGGAGCTCCCTCCTAATCTTCATGCTCCACTTTTGGAAAGAGGCAAGACAATCAATTTTGGATCCATGGGAGATGAATGCCGGCGGTTAGGGTTTGGGTGGCGTTTGGCTAAGGAGGAAGGGGTGTGGGTTAAGTGGAAGGAGTCTTGTTGAGGTTGACCGGCGGCTTGGGGACTTGAAGTGGCCGATGGGTGTTTGTGGAAGAAGAGATGGTCGGATGTAGGGGAAAGGAAGAGACGATAAGAAAATACTACGAGTATTAACCGATAGTCCCGGAATCCATCGGCGGCTGACGGGTGATGCGTGTCCCTCTCCTAAGGTTTCTCCTCTCAAGAACTCACAAAGAGATCAAGAACAAGAAAGTTGAAATTTTTATTCATATTCATTATTAACTCAAAATACAAGAGAACTTGCCTATAAATTGGTCTCATGAAAAGAAAAGAAACAATGACTAAAATGTCCTTCGGGCTACAACATCACATGACCACCCCTAGGGGTAAAATGAGAAAAAACAGAAATATAAAAATAAACTACTACATAAAACACATTAAAAAAATAAACTCCAGATCATAGTCGCTGATCTCTTATGTCCTCATCACAACTTTTCCTGCTTAGTACAATATGATATGTTTAGTTGGAGCCTATGGGCGAGGCTTGATACCTTCATCCATATATGATTTGAGAAAATCAAGAGAACATGACTATCATGTTTGATTGATGGTTAGATATTATGAATAGAAGCTTGATAATTGTACCAATCAATAACCCTTACAACATAGTATTCTTGAAGTCTATTGAGACATTAGATAAGGTAAAGGATGTAGCATTTTTTTTAAGTACTTGATGGTGTTAGTGATGAGATTGGAGAGTACTTGGTGGTTCAAGTGATAACACATAATGTTATTGCTTATATGACCATCTCCCAACTCCACTCAACCTTCTATCTCACCTCCAAGCCTACTTCAAACCATCAATCAAGAGTACAACAATATTCTTATTAGTGATGTTCTTGGGCATTGAGTTTGAGATGTAATTAATTATGGGGGCTTATGCCCATGAGAAATTACATAACTCAAATCCAAAGTAAACATAGTCCAATATGTTCCCTACGGTAAATTTATTTGAAACTGAATTTTTTGTTATATATATATATTACCAATATTTGGTCTTAGACTCCAAAAGAATTAGGAAGAAAGGATCGCACAATGAGCTCACGAGTACTTTTTAGAGCCCACACTTACTATGTAGTTGTACAATTATGTTTATCTATCAAATTGCAACATGATTTCCCTGTTTTTTACAAGGGCCGTTTCTCTCCGGACCTCACTATTTTCTCAGGAAAGATTTATTCATATTTGTCTTACTCGTTAATTATACATTATTTATTTTGTTGAGGAAATGTTATGAAATCAGATAGATAACTACAAATTTGAATTCAAATTAACTAATTTATTATATGCTATGAAGTGGATTGTTGCAGTTTGCTTTTGTTCATTTTAAACTGATATCCAGTGTTTTATTTTTCCACTTTTTTAGATCCATTCAGCTGCAAGTATCTTGGATAGGAACAATCTGGTCAAGTATGATAGAAAGAGTGGGTATTTCCAGGTCACTGACCTGGGCAGAATTGCTAGTTATTACTATATAACTCATGGAACAATATCAACTTACCATGAATATTTGAAGCCTACCATGGGTGATATTGAGCTTTGCAGATTGTTCTCTCTTAGTGAAGAATTTAAATATGTTACTGTGAGGCAAGACGAGAAGATGGAATTGGCTAAGCTTTTAGATCGGGTCCCCATTCCAGTGAAAGAAAGTTTAGAAGAGCCCAGTGCAAAAATTAATGTTCTTCTACAGGCTTACATATCACAGCTGAAGCTTGAGGGACTTTCATTGGCCTCTGATATGGTTTTCATAAGACAGGTTAGTATTTCTTTAACATTGCTTTGATCGGTTTAATGTTTGCTGTTTTATAGTTCTAGATACCTTTGTCATGATTCTAAAGAAAATGAAACTGTTCATTGAAACTCTAAGCTTTATGTGGCAGAGTGCTGGTCGTCTTCTACGAGCTTTGTTTGAGATTGTCTTAAAGAGGGGATGGGCTCAACTGGCTGAGAAGGCTTTGAACCTGTGTAAGATGGTTGATAAACGCATGTGGAATGTTCAAACTCCATTACGCCAGTTTCATGGGATACCAAATGAAATTCTAATGAAGCTGGAGAAGAAGGATTTGTCCTGGGAAAGGTACTATGACCTTAGTACGCAGCAACTTGGAGAGTTGATTCGCTTTCCGAAGATGGGAAAGCCACTTTACACGTGCATTCACCAATTGCCAAAAGTTAACCTAGCTGCGCATGTTCAACCCATTACTCGAACTATTTTGGGTTTTGAGCTTACGATAACTCCAGACTTTCAGTGGGATGATAAAATACATGGTTATGTTGAACCTTTTTGGGTCATTGTTGAAGATAATGATGGTGAATATATTCTTCATCACGAGTATTTTATACTTAAGAAACAGTATGTTGAAGAAGATCACACTTTGAGTTTCACCGTGCCCATTAATGAGCCTCTGCCGCCTCAGTATTTTATTCGCGTCGTATCTGATCGATGGCTTGGTTCTGAAACAGTATTGCCTGTTTGTTTTAGGCATCTTATCCTGCCAGAGAAATACTCCCCACCAACAGAATTGCTTGATTTGCAACCCCTTCCGGTGACTGCTTTGAGGAATCCTTCTTATGAAGCTCTTTATGATACCTTCAAGCATTTTAATCCTATCCAGACTCAAGTTTTTACCGTCTTATATAACACTGATGACAATGTCCTGGTTGCAGCACCAACAGGCAGCGGGAAGACCATATGTGCAGAGTTTGCCATTCTGAGAAATCATCAAAAACTCCCTGAAAGCGAAATGCGTGTTGTTTATATTGGTGCAATTGAGGCTTTAGCTAAGGAAAGGTATCGTGATTGGGAAGAAAAATTTGGAAAGCACCTAGGTATATCTGTTGTGGAGTTGACAGGCGAGACAGCAACTGATTTGAAACTGCTTGAAAAGGGACGGATAATCATCAGCTCTCCAGAGAAATGGGATGCTCTTTCTCGTCGGTGGAAGCAGCGCAAACATATTCAGCAGGTCAGCCTTTTCATTGTCGATGAACTTCATTTGATTGGTGGGTCAGTTGGTCCAGTCTTGGAGATAGTTGTCTCCAGAATGAGGCGCATCGCAAGTCATACTGGTTCAAACATCCGGATAGTTGCTCTTTCAGCCTCCCTTGCAAATGCTAAGGACCTTGGGGAATGGATTGGCGCTACTTCTCACGGCCTCTTTAATTTTCCGCCTGGTGTTCGCCCGGTACCTTTGGAGATACACATTCAAGGTGTTGACATAGCAAATTTTGAAGCTAGGATGCAGGCAATGTCAAAGCCTACTTACACTGCCATCGTCCAACATGCAAAGAATGGAAAACCTGCTCTGGTGTTTGTCCCCACAAGAAAGCATGCTAGACTGACAGCTCTGGACTTGTGTGCTTACTCAGGTGCAGAAAGTACTGAAAATCCTTCTTTTCTCCTTGGAACCAAGGATGAGATGGAGACTTTCATTTCTGGAGTTAAGGAGGAGACTCTGAAGGAGACACTCCCTATGGGAGTTGGCTATCTTCACGAAGGGCTTTGTGATCTTGATCAAGAAGTTGTGAAGCAGTTATTCTTCAGCCGAAGAATTCAAGTTTGTGTTGCAAGCAGCTCAATGTGTTGGGGAATGTCGTTGCCGGCTCACTTGGTTGTTGTCATGGGTACCCAATATTATGATGGGCGGGAGAATGCTCATACTGACTATCCAATCACTGATTTATTGCAGATGATGGGACATGCAAGCAGGCCTCTTATAGACAGTTCTGGAAAATGTGTAATTCTGTGTCATGCTCCAAGAAAAGAATATTATAAGAAGTTTCTTTATGAAGCATTTCCGGTTGAGAGTCATCTGCATCATTTCTTGCACGACCATATGAATGCTGAAGTTGTAGTTGGTGTAGTTGAGAACAAGCAGGATGCGGTGGATTATCTTACATGGACCTTTATGTATAGAAGGCTCACAAAAAATCCAAATTACTATAATCTTCAGGGTGTCAGCCACAGGCATCTTTCCGACCATCTTTCTGACCTTATAGAAAATACATTGAATGACTTGGAATCAAGCAAGTGCATTATCATAGAGGAGGACATGTATCTCAAACCTTCTAATCTTGGATTGATTGCTTCATATTATTACATTAGCTACACCACCATAGAGCGTTTCAGTTCATCTTTGTCTCCAAAAACTAAAATGAAAGGTCTACTTGATATTTTAGCATCTGCCTCAGAATATGCACTGCTGCCAATTCGTCCTGGGGAGGAGGACTTGATCAGGAAGCTTATTCATCATCAAAGATTTTCCTTTGAAAATCCTAAGTGCACAGATCCACATGTGAAGGCAAATGCGCTCCTGCAAGCTCACTTCTCTAGGCATAATGTGGTTGGAAATTTGGCAGCAGACCAGCGAGAGGTGCTACTTTCAGCTCATAGGCTCCTTCAGGCTATGGTTGATGTCATCTCTAGCAATGGTTGGCTTACCCTTGCCCTTTTGGCAATGGAGATGTGTCAGATGATTACTCAGGGAATGTGGGAAAGAGATTCCATGTTGCTCCAGCTTCCTCATTTCACCAAGGAGTTAGCTAAGCGTTGTCAGGAAAACCCGGATAGAAGTATCGAGACAGTATTCGATTTGGTAGAAATGGAAGATGATGAAAGACGCGACTTATTGCAGATGTCAGACGCCCAAATGCTTGATATTGCTCGGTTTTGCAACCGCTTCCCCAACATTGACATGGCTTATGAAGTGCTGGATGCTGATGACATTCTTCCCGGTGAGGATGCCACTTTGCTGGTTACACTGGAACGTGATCTTGAGGGTCGCATGGAGGTTGGATCAGTTGATGCTCCCCGATATCCCAAGCCTAAAGAAGAAGGCTGGTGGCTTGTTGTTGGTGATAGCAGCAACAACCAATTGCTCGCTATAAAAAGAGTTGCACTTCAAAGGAGAGCCAAGGTTAAGCTTGTTTTTGCTGTCCCTAAAGATGTTGGGAAGAAGTCTTTCACGATCTACTTTATGTGCGACTCTTATCTGGGTTGTGACCAGGAATACAACTTTACCGTTGATGTCAAAGAGTCTAGGTAAGTGCAATTATAAAAGAAGTGGCTTTCCTTTGTGATAGATGAAAAAATTTATCAATCATATGCCTTGTTTATTGTTGCAATTTATCTTTGGAGTTTGTGGCATGCTAAATTAGCGACTTGACTTTGTATATCTTTGTTCACTATAGACTTCTATGGAGTTTATGTATCTCATATGTGCTAATGATTTTTGCCTTGAAATCATGCGTACGCTTCCTTGAGATCCAATTGCCAATGTAACATGCTATCTTTAAATTGTATTCTAGTAGGCATATTTGTAAAATCCATAAATATATGTGAAATATTCATTTCTAAAATTATTTATACTATGTTCTTTATAATGAACTTAACATTTGAACAAAATTTCATTACTATTAAAAGGTATTTCCTTTTATATTTATGAAGTTTTCTTAATATTTTGTTTTCTATGCTACAACGTGACATAAGGTTTGATAGGCACCTCACAAAATGTTATATTTACGAAGCTTTGGATTTCAAGTTTTACATGGTCTATATGATAAAACACATGATCGTTAATATGATTCAATTTTAGTTGCTTGTGTATGCAATTTCCTTCAGGAAATATGATACAGTATCATCGTTGTATGCACTTCTTTGTCCATGTCCACAAATATATGATAAGATCTCTTTGAACATGTTATTTTGCTCCAATTGCAGTAAAGCTTATTTAGTGACCTTTTCAAAAGGGCATCAGAGCTTTTAATCGTTAGGTGGTAGATAGCTGCTTAAGTGAGGGATTAAGGTTCGTTTGGGACGGCTTTTTCATTGCTTTCTAAAGCAGTTTTCTAGTGCAAAATTTTTAAATTTAAGAAATTTTTTAACTAAAAAGCTGTTTTAAAAAGCATTAAGAAAACCATCCAAAACAAAACCTAAGTCATGAGGTCCAATTTTAAAATCCCCCCTCTTGAAATCCACATTATATCCAAAAAACACACACACCAAATTGTATTGTTGTTGTTTTTGTTGGTTTTTATTTGCACAAATTTTTTTGAACTAAATTTTCTCAACAGTTTTTAGTATCTACTGCTGTAAAATTTCTTGCATTTTTTTGAGTTTGGAATTTATTCTTTCTTTCTTGAACCTTATCTTATTCTTGGCCTAAAGTGGGTGTGGTTTAGATGTGGATTATTTTGGCTTTGTTAAAGTAAAGGACATCTTCTCACTTGTTAATCTTGTGCAACTTGTTTTTTGTACTTATACTAAATAATTTTTCTTAACTTAATCACGTCAACTTCATCTTTGATTGTCATACTTTTTAACAGTTGTAAGTTTATTTTATCATCATTTGCCAGATTTACAAATAAAATCATATATATATATATATATATATATATATATATATATAATGCATGCTTGAAAATATAAAAAATTTCAGATTGCAGCACGATGCTTGTGGTAGAGAAATAGTTTGATAAATGCTGGCAAATCTTCATATGAATGTCGAAAATGCACTCCATTGCAAAGAAAGCTTCGAGACTCTTCTTTATGCTTCATTTATCTTCTAAAGATAATGTTGAGCATAGCTCTTAGTAATGTTTTGTTGGGGGAGTAAATTACGTAGCAGATACAAACAAGAAAGAGAAAATGCAGCAGATAAGAAAGAGGTCAGGATTTAATGTGGAAAAATTAAAAAACGGAAAAAAATCACGGAGTCACACCACACCAAGAAATTCATTATGAAAATCTTGGAGAAATAGTATAGATCTCTTATCTTTCATTCTCTCCTCACCTCTCTTCACTTCACAATTTGTTCATCACACAGTATAGAGAAAGAGAGCACTTAACTTACACCAAGGGACACAACCTTTAGGGAGGTTTAACTTGGGGAACATCTTATTTTCCTTGAAGTGTAAGCTCATGTTCTTTAACCTTTCATATATTTTGATGCTCTCATATAGTTAGTAGACCCATTTCATATTGTAGATTTATCCTGTATAAAAAAAAATTATTCAAAAAGGTTGTGTTTTTATGGTGCCACTGAATACATTTTAGGAATCTATATAATTCTAGGAATAAAACATTGTTGCTATAAGTTGTAATTACAACAAAGTAGGAAACTATGAGAGCTTCCAAATCAATTTTCGCCAATCTCATAATCTTATCTAGGATAGCTTTCATATAAGTTTTTTTTTTCTGGTCTAATAATACTGCGCATGACAATTTCCATATTAGTCTTCCATCAGCCACATAATCCAGTTCAAGGCATCGTTCAATTTAGGCTTTGCTGGCATTTGAATTCAGTTCTAGGACAGCTTTCAATTTGTCACCACCAACTTCAAATTCTTGTAGGGACAATTACCAAATAAGTCTCCCACATGCCTTCAAATTAAATCCCAAGCTTTTCTCCAATTTCTTTGTTGTACCCTTGTATCTTTGTTGGCTAAAAACCTCACTATTTATGCATCTTACTTATCACTTTTCATTCATTCATTCTATTCTTCAACACTCCCCCTCATATTGATCAGTAAAGGTTTAACATTTCAAGCTAGTCTAAAATATTTATGAAAGCAAGATTATGGAATCACTTGGTGAATATGTCACGATTTAATTACCAATTGGGACATAAGGAGTGCATATTAGCCCACTTTCATTCAACTCTTTTTTTTTTTTATTTTTTTTTTATTTTTATAAAATGCTTGTCCACGTCAATATCTTTTTTTTTTCTACAACGTTGTTATGTGTTATTGACAATGTTAATTGCGGATATTTTATCACAATATACTCTTCCCATTTATTATTTGTCTTCTAAATTATTTTTTAATCATAAGAGTTCACCAATTTCTTGTGCAATTGCTCTGAACTTAAACTCTACAATCGATCTTGAGGGCTGATTATTTATTGCTCCATGCTATAATATTTATTCTTAGTAATGTGCAATAGTATGAAATGGATCTTCTATCAACAAGTGATCCCATATAATCAACATTTGCATAACCTTCCAATTTTAGAGTTTAATAATTTTCAAAAGAATTTCTTTCTAGAGGTTTGACTTAAAGTACTCAAGATCTCTATATGCTGCTTGGAGATGGGATTCCTTTGGCTTGCACATAAGTTAATTTATGAGGCTTATCACATATGTTATATTTAGGCGAGAGCATGACAGATAGTTCGACTGTTTCAACTAGTCTTGGATATAGTCCATTGTCTGCCTCAGTCCCTTTTTCCATCGATGTCCATTTTTTGGCCCATTTTAATGGAATTTCTTTTGCTAGCATTATGAACATTTAAGGTTCTCTCACTTCCGGTATGTTGTTGTTCCATAGTTATGACATAATTATTAGTTCTCCTATGTCCCAAAGTGGTGAATTTTAGTTGTATTTTTAGGGCTTGAAGGATACTTATTAGGTGGTTGAATTTCTCTTTTAAAAAAAAAAATTCTTCACAATTTGTTACAAAGCTTGTAGATTCTGAAATTCTCCGATGTTAGGATTGATCCGATTCTCAGTAGTCTTGTTAATCATGTCTCTTGAAGAGCACTTTTTTGCTATAATTTGAACCATTAGGGATAAATGACTTTCTTTAGTACCCAGTCGTTTGCAGTTCTGCTGAACTTTTTGTGCATAATAGTAGCTCACCATCCCCATCCTTGACTTAACCATTTGGTTCGTTTGTTTTTGGAATTGGCTTTTCCAATTGTAGGCATCCCTCAATGGTGGAACTAGGGGGTGACTTTTATCTCCTAGGTTTGGGATAAACCCTCACATATTTAAGTATATGATAGGAAACACTTGTAGATCTCAAGTATTTCCTATCAAGCTTCGGAAAACAACGAGAATTCTCCGCAAAAATCCACACAAAAACAGGAAAAATTAGTAGATATTTTGTATTATTTGATGAAATAGATCTGGGAAATAGCAAGATACAGTTGATCCTCAATTCGAGAGGAGGATTGATCTCTCTCAAATCTTTAGATGCCGCAAGAGCCCAAAAGAAAACCTAAATCTAAGAGATCTCATATTTCAGCCAAATTCAAGATGCCATAACCCTAGGAAAACAAACTATTTAATGCATACAAATCAAAAGGAAATATCTAAACAATCCCTATATTTAAATTTCCCTCCTAACTCCCTGAAAAAACCTTGCTAAAACAACCTACGCATGCCGTGCGTGCGTTCGGTGCCTACAGGAGGCGGAGAAACCCGCCTTTGTGTTTGTGTATGCTGGTCCCGTCGGACCGGCTGGACCGATCCAATGGACCGGTCTAACAGTATAGCATGAAAATTTCATTTGTAATCTTCTTGTAGATATTTGTAATTTGGAAACCTAAGTTTGGGGAAAAACTCTTTTTGTTTTCCATCTCTTTAAATCTCTATTTCACCACAGTATAATCAATTAATTAATTTGTATCCCCATTATCATTCTCTTCTTTTATACTTCTTTGCTATATTTTTTTTGGTGCATTTACATGTTCATATTTATTATGTTCACAGTTGGCACACTTGCTTTATTATGAGATAATTTTACGTTGTTCAGTGGACTAAAAGAGCTGCCTTTTTGCTTTATCATGCTATATAGTTTGCACTCTAGTGTTGTTTGTTATTGAAGCCTGTGGAGTTTTCATTGCTCTAGCGCATATTATGAGTTAAGGCCTCAATGAAAACAAATAATTGAAAAAATTTTGTAATTCCTTTCATGCATCGCGACAACTTAATTTCTATTCATGTATGCTTTTTGTAAGCACAGTCTTTATTTTTATATTGTTAAGAATCATTATCCCGCATTACTTTTCTTAAAACGGGGCTTATCATGAGAAAACTACCTTTGAGTTGATTTAGGCTTCATTTGGACCGGCTTTCTTATTGATTCTTAAAGCAGCTTTCTTGTTTAAATATTACAGTTTTTGTACTAAAAAGCTGTTTTAAGAAACTGTAAGAAAGCCGTCCCAAACTACGCCTTAGTGACTTGCTTGATCATGTAGTTTTTAATGCTGCATAGTATAGGTATTACATAGCTTTATAAACAACATCTTCATTGAATTTCTTTTGATGGTTTGAATATGTGACTTGTTTCGATACCCAATTGATGTAAAACCAATTGCCCAAGCAACAACTACTAGAAGCCTGAAGGCCCTGAACTAGTGAAGAAAAAGCTACCAGAGTTTATTGTCAAAGGTTTAATGATTCAGTGTCAATAATATTTAAATGCATACCTTGTATTGCATACATTCGAAGTCTTTTCATGCAATTTTGATCATTTAATTATGATGTTATTAGAACAATTCGCTTGATACTAATCCTATTTGTTGCACATACCTGAAAACTGGTTTTTTATATCTCAAGCTAATCATTCTCAACATGTTTGGGCTAACTATCAAGTGGTTATTTTGACTGAAATTTATTTGTCCCACAATGCCCTCCTCCCCATCGGTAGCTCGGAATCAGCCTTAATTTTTAGGGGGGCAACCTTATAAGTAAAAATATAGAATTTTTTTTTTTCATATGTATATCATTTTAGTGACTAATGATTATTTATACTTGAATATATAATATATTTTAAAAATATCATCAATATCTTGTATAATGATAAGTATTCTTAAACCAAAATTAGGTAATACCTCTACGCAATTTTGGTTGTAAGGATATTTTTGGATTCTCTTTGTTATTTCTCTTTGTATTTTGTTCATTGTTCTCTAACAATAGAACCTCTAGACAATGTGTTTAATTATATATGTTGGGGGCAATTGCCTAAAGATCATAGTAGTTTAAAACTTTTAGGGGAGCAATTGCTTAAAATTCTTTGTAACAACCCCTCTACACAATGTGTATAATTCTGTTAGGGGGCAATCGCCTAAAGATTATAATTTTTTTTTTGGGTGGGGGGGGGGGGAATAGCCCCCCCTGGGCATTAAAGGGTTCCGCCCTTGTTTGTTGCACTCACTTGCATTTGTTTGCAAATTGTGATATTTTCCTTCTATTATCTGGTCTTAGACTGTTGATATTTTCTCTATGACCTTCCATCTCTTTTAACAAGCAAAGTGAAATGTAAATGATTAGATATGATAACTACATATTTATATTGATATGAATATGTAAATGAAAATACAATAAAATAAAATGAATTACGACATGAAATGTAAATAATTAAAATAGAAAGAAAGTATATACATGTAAATACATGAGTTTATCATATTATGGTACTTGCTGTAAACGTAACATTCCTGTGCATGATAAATGGAAAAAAATAAAAATAAAAATAGTTGTATTTTCATTGATATAAAATTTAGACGATGCATTTGTAATAATTGAATTGCTAAGAGGTTATATATATATATATATATATATATATATATATATATATATATATATATATATATATATATTGTTGATAAATAGAAATACGTCTTGCTCATCCTAGAAGTATTCTGCCATAATTATTTGACCTATGACTAACCAGTTTGGATTTTGCAAGATTTTTTTCATTAAACACCTCAAATTCTTTCATTTTCTATAGAGATCATTTCCTTCACGAGTAAATTCGCCTATTTTGTCAAATACATATACACTTTTATGAGCTTTGACAATGTTGTTGATTAAATTTCATGATGAGTATTATTTCATCCACTTCAATCTCCCCCCAAATAGTCCAATTTTTCTCTAGTGTGATAATTGGCTAAAAAATCCACCACTTTAATCACAATTACAAAGATTGAGAATTATGTATCTAATTGTATGAAGGCGAGTGCATATCTATGAATAAGAAATGTTGTGCGAGTATCGTGTTTTACATTCATTTCTACAAAATTTTAACGGTGCTCTTAAAATATAAATGAATTGCTAAGAGATTACAACCTGAAAAAAATAGAAATTCTAAAGAATGTTATATATATCGAAAATTGATAGTATTCATATTATATAAATAATTAAATGAATCAATTAAACAATGAAAGACAATGCTCATATTATATAAATAATTAAATCAATCAAGGATTGGTACTCATATTATCTAACTAGATAAATAAATAAATAAATAAATCAAGGATTAATAAAACTCATATTAGATAAAAAATAAATATTATTAAAATATAATTGATCGCTGAGTTTCTTATTGAGGACTCAACCTTTTAAATGGAATATTTCAAGTGAATCTACTATTGAGTAAATGGCTGCTCAAGAAGATTATATGAAGAAAAGAAAAGGTTCAAAATTATTTTATTTATATGTTTATATTGAAAATTATTTTAGGGGTTATTTGGTTAGCTGAAAAAGATATACATTGTAAAAATAATATAGTGTAAAATGAATATTTTGGAATTGTTTGGATGAGTGTAAAGTGAATGTATGAGATTGCTTTTTTTATATATATTTGATTTGATGTAAAATAAATGTAATGCAAAGTGTAAAGTGGGTAGTGGTAGGTTGTTAACATTGGGGGCAATGATGGCCAACGATGACCAGTGGTGGTGGCTAGCATTGATGACGGGGGTGGTTGCCGGCGGCGAGCGGTGGTGGAGATGGGTGGTGGAAGTGGTAGCTCCTTAGTGGCTTTTTAGTTAAAGTTTGATTTTTTTTTAGTTGAAGGTTTAGTATTATTGAAAGAATTTATTAAATCTATTACACCATTTGTTCCTGCCTTATTAATTCGAGTCTTCTGGTCGGGTTATGACAATCAGTGCTTAAGTTGCCCAAGTTCAAAGAGATCTAAAAAATTCTAATTCGCTCTTTATTTTTAGGGTAACGCAGGGGTGGAACCACCCTTTCGCTTTACGGGGGGGGGGGGGGGTGGTGGGGGAATTTTCATATAAATGGACAAAATTTAAAAATAAAACAAAATGAAGATATAATTCTAAGAAAAATCTTGTATTTTATTATAATAGATAAATTAAAAATTATTTTAAGCTCATTAATCAATTTGCATCTTTTAATAATGATGCATTACAACCTTGTTAGGAATTAAATCGAATACATCTTTTTCAATGTAAAATAATAGACAATTATTGAGTCAATTATTACTCGTCATACTACACAATCGATGTTTGATAATCTTCATTGTAGAAAATGCTCTTTTGATTATAGCAGTAGCAAATGATAAAGTTAATGCTAAAGTAATAAGCCTGTAAGAGGATACACACAATCCTTTTTGACCTTAATAATTTGCTTTGCATGATCAACAATGCTGTTTAGAGAGGATAACTCATCATTGTTATGCATATCAATGATATAAGTTGATAATTGACTTTTAAGAGTCATAAAATCAATGGTAGAAAAATCACTTGGATATAATTCTGTTAGATATATTGATTTCTTCTCATCATAAGCATTGAAAAAATAGTTGCGTTTTAGCATGCCATACAAAAAAGAAACTCAGTACTAGATTAAGAAAAATAATTATTTAGCTCTTGAAGTTACATGTCATCCATAATGTAGAATAGCTTAACAAGATAATAATGTATGTTTGATATTTCTTCACCTCTTCGCATTGATCGACGACGAGTTTTGTATATATCATTCATATTTGGAACTTAACTTTGAATAAATTACAAAAATGTGGTACTTCGTCTAGTAAATCACTTTATCCATTCTTCTTCAAAATATGTAGTCGTTGTTTAGATATTTTCACCAATTTCATTGTATTTTTTTATGTCTTGATCTTTTCTTTATAATGATTATGATAACTCATGTGTAATCCTCAATATATCAATCATCAAATATATTTTGAAAATAAAATTAAAGGATTCCATTATATCAATCAGAACACCTGCTTTATGAGCATCTGATATATTACAGGAAGCCCTAATAGTATTTATAATTTTAGAAGTAAATCTAAATATATGTTTTACTTGCCAATTATTCTTTGCAACTGCTACCGAGAATAGTTGGAGTTGATGGGTAAAATAATTAACATAAAATGCTTAAGGATTATAATGAAGAATAAGTGCCTTCAAGCCATTAAATTTTCCTCGCATATTGGATGTCCCATCATAACCCTGACCACGGATTCTAGGAATGCTTAAAGAGTGTTTTGCAAGTATGTTTTTAATGGTTGTCTTCAGGGATGCTGTATAAGTTGAAGTAGCATATGTAATGCCTATAAATCTCTTTATGACTTGTCTCAACTTGTCTACATATCCACTGTAATAATAGAAACATCTCTAGCTTCATCATCTATGATTGATAAGTAGGAGTCATCAATATTTTTCATAATATGTGTCAAAGTTTCAGCAGCAACAACAAAACAAATTTCTTTCTAGATTTTTGGTAAGGTTAACCTTATATTAAAGCTTGCATATGTTGATATAATATTTTTAATTTCATCATTATGATTAATAAGGAAATTAAGAAGCTCCAAATAATTTTCTCGATTAATTAACCCGGATGAATCCTTCCAAATTAATTTCATCATTATGTTTTTCTTTCTTCTTCCAATTTATGAATCCTTCCCTAATAAATGAGTCTTCACCAACTTGACCTTTCATAATTTGTTCTTGGGGCTTGAATAAGTAGCAATAAAGATACAAAAAAAAATGTTTTATCTAAATAGAAATTTTGTTCTCTTTATTCAGACAGTTTTGAATAGTGTTTCTAAAAAACTAAAAGTATCTTAATAAATTGTTGTTTCATAGGAAAAAATAAGGTAATAAAATCAAGTGGTTACAAGATGACTTAAATTAGGAATAGCCATCATATTTTACCAATCCTCATTAACATTAATGAGTCACCAATCATAATTTCAAAAATTTTCCCACAATTGAATCACTATTCAAACCAAAGCTTAAAGTCATTAATCATGCATTCCCAGTTTATAAAAAACAAAAATAAGAAAACACAAATTCAGATAAGTTAAAAAAACAAATAACAAACATAATGATCATATACTTTGTATATTAATAATAAATTTAATAGACCATAACAAATCAGTCAAGAAACCTTAAAATTTAAGCATAAATTAAAACAATACAAAATTAGCTTAAGAGAGTGCAGCAATTGCATGCAAATTAATCAAAGAAATTTAAAATGCACAAAAAAATTCATTTGGCAACAACTGACATAAAAAAGGAATATAAAATCAAGATCCAACCGCATTAGTTCAAATCTGACCTAGACGTCCTCGCGATGAGGATCGCGTAATATCCCGATGACCTCACGATTCACGAACAGAACTCGAATGTCAACTCCAACATCTGACAGGTGGACGTTCCCCTCCCAAGTGAACAGTTTTCCGACTGCAAGCAGCCAACTGAACTCCAAAGCCTCCTCTTGCATGAATCAGCTGACTGAACTCCAAAGCTTCCTCTTGCACGAATTTCTTGCGGCTGTGTGTGATTACGGATGATTAGGAAAAAAGGACCGGGGGTGGGGGGGGGGTGACCAAGAGGCATAGGGGGGTCAATTTACTTAAGTGACCCGAGAAATTGCCCCCAAAGCGGAACGTGGTTCCCCCTCTGGGTGTATGAGGACTACATGAAATGTTACATCTATAAAAAAATATAAAATATAACACTTTATTAACTTTAGTACATATTACTCTAGACATGTGTCGCTCTTTGATTGGCTGGAAGGAGAATAGATCTGTATGAATATGATAATATATCTTTGGGAAAGTCAATTGCAATAAGTATAAATGGGTGAGTCTAATAAAACTAAGCACGTATGGATGAGTCTATTAGCATATCCTAATCTAGAGTTGTTTATGCTTGGTAGATACCCTGAAGCCACTGGCAACCTTTGTTGGAGCCTTTTTTTTTGGGAAATTGTGTTGAAGCCTTGGATTGCCTAGGAAAGAAAGGCAAATGAGTTGGTGTTGGAATGAGGACGAGTTCTAGGGCTGAGGGAGGGGTTACTAGGGGTGCAAATGAGTCGAGTCGAGCTCGAGTCAGAAGGTATTGAGCTCGACTTGTCAATCACCGAGCTCGAACTCGAGTCGAGCTCGAACTCGACTCAGGTAACATAAATGAGCTCATCGAGCCGCTTGATTTTGAATTCCCGCCCAAGCGGTTTAGTCATTTCCCACTCGTTTTTCGGTAAGCAAGCCAGCCACATTGCACTGCGTCGTTGATATGACTTTCAAAAAAAAAAATTTATATCATGTACACATTGATTGTAGACAGAGGCGCTCGACTCACAGCTCCCAACAGCCATCGTTGCTTTTTCCTATAGATAAAAGAAAGTTCTCTTGTATTTTTTGAGAGCAAGAGTCTTGGGAATATAATAAAATATTTAATGCATTTGTTTTGGGAACTTTTCCACTGAACATGCATCTTTTCTTTTTTAAACTGAATACGGGCCATCTTTTTTTAAGATTTAAATAGGCTATCTTTTCTTAACATTTAAATGTAATAAATAATAAGAATTACTTAATTAAAAATTAAAAATTTATTCTAGCTGGCTCGTGAGCTCACGAGTCGAGCTTCGTTAAGCTCGAACAAGAGCTCGTTTACGAAATGAGCTCAAGTTTGAGCTCGAGCTCGACTCGTGAGCTCGATAAGCTCGGCTCGCGAGCCTATAAACGAGTCAAGCTCACGAGGCGGCTTGACTCACTTAAACCCCTAGGGATGACTTCCCTTTACATTTTTAGGTGAGTGGGATCTAGGCGGGCTCCTTTGTGAGAATTTTTATTGCCTCAGGTTACCTGACGTAGAGATACATTAGATAGCCTATAATATATCGCCACGTGCTCTTACTCTTTACCGCGCGGCCCGACGACCCAACCCGAAACGAATATGCTCGGTATTTGCTCGGTATTTGATTGGTATATGCTCGGTATTTGCTCGGTATTGCTATTGCTAGGTACTACTCGGTATTTGCTCGGTATTGCTCGGTATTTGCTCGGTATTGCTCGGTATTTGATCAGTATTTGCTCGGTATTACCATCGGCCACGTTCGCTACTCCACCGTCGGTTCCGCCTCCTCCCTCGCCAACGTCCAGCCCTTTCATTGTAATATCAAGATCTGCTCCAGGATCGTCCAGGACGATCTGGGATCGTCCTGGGACGATCAGTGAAAAATCAGCTCCAGTTTTGCTCCAGGTGATTTTCTGCATGCATCGTCCAGGCCGATTGGAGACATCGGCCAGGCCGATCGGCACTGTAGAAAATATCGTCCATGCAATAGCCCTGAAGGGAGACCAGGCCGATCCTTTTGGTCGGATCGTCCCGGGACGATGCTGCGATCGGCCGGGCCGATCTGTGTATTATAAGGCTGATTTCAGTCGTTTTGAAGAGAGAGAAAAATCAGAAAATAAAAATTAAATATCTGAGGAGAGAGAAAGTCGTGGGATTTTGGAGAAAAGCGGATTTTCGGGCGACGCCGAGCTGTTTTCGTCCGAGGAGACTGTTGAGGAAATTGCTGTGCACGAGGTAAGGCACATTCTACCTTTCTCAATTTTCAGTTCCGTCGTGTTTGGCGGTATATTCTGTCCGGGTTTTGTTTCCGTTAGCGAATTTCGTCCGTATCTTTTGATCGGTTCAGTTTTTACCGCGTAACTTTCTGTATATTGTTGACGTGCCGAGTGTGCACATTTTGGTTATTTTCTGAAGATTTTCGTCCGGGTATTTTTGATTCGACTGTGTTTTTAGTCGACCGGATTTTTCTGTGAAATTGGAATTTATCTGTGCAGTAGAATAAATGTTCTGAAATGTTGATATCTGTATTCTGTGCGAATTCGGTAAATTTTCTTTGCAGGAATTTTTGTGTAAATTCCGTATACTGTCGTTGTGCTGCCCGATTTTTGGGTAATTTCTGATTTGTCCGGATTTTCTCTGAAATGAAATGCTATGTGTATAAGCTATAAAAAGGGAGTTATAAGGGGCCTGAATCCTATGAGATTCAGTTAGTGAAACGGGAAATCTGAAATGAGCTCAATCTGAAATCTGATATCTGTTCTGTTCCGGATCCGATGAATTCTGTTTTGGTGCTATAAGCACATCTGTTTTGGTGCCGTGAGCACAAAGGGAGACATAAGGGGCCTGGATCCTATGAGATTCAGTCAGTGTCTGGGAAGGGAGGCATAAGGGGCCGGAATCCGTAGAGATTCCGTCAGTGTCAGGGCATTTAGCTATATGTATCTGTACTATTTTCTGTATCTGTTCTGTTCTGTACGAAATTGTGATTATGACATGATATGATCCGTACGATTCTGATTTCTGTTTCTGACTCTGTTGATTTGTTCTGTTCTGATACGATCTGTACGACTCTGATGTGATTTGATATCTGTCCGTAAGTTTTGATTTCCGATTCTGTTCCGACTTCTGATCTGATTTCTGTCTGATAAGTTTGGTTTTGTTTTCTGAGGATTTAGATTGGTGGTTTGTTGCTTTGCTGAGCTGTTGAGCTCACCCTTGCTTTCTGGTGGTTTTCAGGTTCTGGGAAGGGCAAGGAGATCCAGGATTAGATTTCAGAGTCTGATCAGATTAGGTACTTTTGTACTTTTGATTTTTGTACAGTCATGGCTTTCCTGTTCTGTCTTTCTTTCTGTTGAAAGCCATGTACTGTTCTGTAGATGATTATTTTTGAGGAAATGAAAAGATAGATGTTTTGTTCCGCTGCATTTGATGTTTTTAGTAGCTCTGTTGTTCTGTGTGTTTTTGTTGAGTTAAGAATTTGGAAGATCAGTTCAGTAACCTAATCCAAAGCCAGATCCTGGTTAGCTATTCTCCGTCGCGATCCGGCGCGGGCGGGATCCGTCTCGTCTCGGGTCGGGTCGTGACAAGCTTTTTTGGTATCAGAGCACTGGTTTTGGAAACAGGTTGGATTGTAAAACAGAGCTTTAGGAAGTGATCAGTGAGTCTGTCTGGGAGGTAGTTTTGGGTCGTTTGGCTTTTTATTGTGTTATTTTGTGTTGTTTTGTGATAGTTTTCCGGATTTTCTGGATTTTTCTGTATGGATCAGCCAGACCCAGACATGACAGACGGTCAGAGTGACGATCAGGCAGCACCAGTGGGGAGTACAGCCCCAGTGGTCGGTGCTGATACGCTTTCACAGTTTGCTTCACTTGTTGCTCAGATGATGAGCGAGACTCAGAGCAGAGCTTCGACTGTTAGATCTGAGGACATTGATCGACACCTGCAGTTATTTTTGAGGTTGAAGCCTCCGAGGTTTGAGGGCGCTGTTGAGCCCAGAGCTGCTGAGGAGTGGCTGAGGAGATTGGAGAAGACTTTTGACGGGATGCAGTGTCCTGCAGACAGGAAAGTTCCGTTAGCTGTTTTTCTGTTGGACGGAGAGGCTGAGCACTGGTGGGATGGCCAGCAAGCAGCCAGATTTCAGGGCAGACTGAACTCCTTGATCACTTGGGAGGAGTTCACTGAGGTATTCAGAGACTGGTTTGTTCCCCCTTCTGCACGACAGCAGATGCAGGAGAGTTTTCTGAGGCTTGTTCAGGGGAGCAAGACGGTGATGCAGTACGAGGCTGAGTTTACTGCATTAGCCAGGTACGCTCCGCAGCTGGTTAGCACGTCTGCTGAGAGGTGCTACAGATTTCTGAGAGGCTTACGAGACACTTTGAGGCAGCCTCTGATACCATTCCGGATCACCGATTTCTCTGAGCTTGTGGAGCGAGCTCGTCTGATTGAGAATGACATGACGGCTACTCAGCAGCGGTGGACTGCGAGTAGGAAGAGGTTTGGAGGAGAGACATCTGGCAGTGGTTCCTCTGGGAAGAGGAGATTTGTTCCTGGATCTGGATCTGGAGATTCCAGGAAGAGCGGAGGATCGTCTGGTACTGCTACCAGTACGACTAGTTCTGGATCTGTCAGTACGGCACCTGTGTGCCAGAGTTGTGGACGGCGACACCATGGCCAGTGCTACAGGATGGCTGGTCTTTGTTTCAGATGTGGTCAGCCGGGACATAGGATTGCAGAATGTCCACAGATGGGATATGAGCAGCGATCTGAGAGCTTTGTCAGACCTGTTGGTTCAGCAGCAGGAAGACCGAGGACTGTTCCTCCACGCCCTGAGGGATTTGCTGGTAGAGGTGGTGGTTCTAGTTCTGCACCACGGAGACCACCTACGATTCAGAGGGAGCAGAGTAGTTCTGTCGCTTCAGCTCCTGTTCCAGTTCAGCCACGAGTTTACAGTCTGAGTCAGCAGGAGGCTCGTGATGCTCCGGATGTTGTGACAGGTACGGTTTATATTTCTGATCAGCCCTGTCGTGTTTTGTTTGACTCTGGAGCGAGTCATTCTTTTCTGTCCGAGCATTGTTTTGAGATTTTACATTTGGATTCGATGGTTTTACCGGTTTCTTTGTCTGTGATTTTACCGGCTGGGAATCCATTGGTTGCTCGACAGTTTTGTTTGTGTGAGATCGAGATTTCTGGCAAGAAGTGGAAATCGAGTTTGATTCGATTGCCGATTTCTTCGTATGATGTGATTCTGGGCATGGATTGGTTGAGTCAGTATGAGGCCCAGATAGACTGTCTGAAGAAGCAAGTGAGTTTGCTTGTGGCTGGAGAGAGAGTTGTATTTCAGGGATTACGAGGTGTTCTCTCCAGTCTGGTTTCTGCGTTGGAGGTGAGCAGGATGTGGAAGAAAGGATGTCCGGTATTTTTAGCTTCGGTGCGGGATCTGAACCTGGAGGTTGGTTCTGTTTCTGAGATCCCTGTGGTACGGGAGTTTGCCGATGTTTTTCCTGAGGAGTTGGTTGGTTTACCTCCGGATAGAGATGTGGAGTTCTCTATCGATGTTTTTCCGGGTACCGCTCCGATATCGAAAGCTCCGTACAGGATGGCACCGAAAGAACTTTCTGAGTTGAAAGTTCAGCTCCAGGAGTTGGTTGACAGAGGTTTTGTACGTCCTAGTGTTTCGCCCTGGGGAGCACCTGTTCTGTTTGTGAAGAAGAAGGACGGTACACTCCGTATGTGTATTGATTACAGAGATTTGAACAAGGTCACGATCAAGAACAAGTACCCTTTGCCTCGGATAGACGACTTGTTTGATCAACTTTCCGGATCTTCGGTATTTTCGAAGATTGATTTGCGATCCGGATACTATCAGGTGAAGGTGAAGGAAACTGATGTGGTGAAGACTGCTTTCAGTACTCGGTACGGGCACTACGAGTTTTTGGTTATGCCTTTTGGGGTAACCAATGCGCCTGCGATTTTCATGGATCTAATGAACCGTGTATTCAGGGAGTATTTGGATCAGTTTGTGATCGTCTTCATTGACGATATTCTGGTATATTCTGCATCTGAGGATGAGCATGCCAGACATTTGAGGATTGTGTTGGAGACTTTGAGGAGGCATCAGCTGTATGCCAAGTTCTCCAAGTGTGAATTCTGGCTGAAGAACATTTCTTTTCTGGGGCATGTGATTAGCGGAGAAGGCATTTCTGTAGATCCCCAGAAGATTCAGGCTGTTGCGGATTGGCCAAGGCCGACTACGGTATTTGAGGTACGTAGTTTCTTGGGCATGGCCGGGTATTATAGGAAGTTTGTGAAAGGATTTTCACAGATTTCGACTCCTCTGACGAGACTGACTCAGAAGTCAGTACCTTTTGTTTGGACACCGGAGTGTGAAGCTAGTTTTCAGAGATTGAAGGAGTGTTTGACTTCAGCTCCAGTGTTGGCACTTCCGTCAGGTACGGAGGGTTTTCAGGTGTTCAGTGATGCTTCACTGAAAGGATTGGGTTGTGTTCTGATGCAGCATGGTCAGGTAATTGCTTATGCTTCGAGACAGTTGAAACCACATGAGAAGAATTACCCGACGCATGATTTGGAGTTAGCTGCAGTAGTTTTTGCTTTGAAGATTTGGCGTCATTACCTGTATGGCGTCAGATGTGAGATCTTTACTGATCATAAGAGCCTGAAGTATATTTTTACTCAGAAGGATCTGAATCTGAGACAGAGGAGGTGGCTCGAGTTGATCAAGGACTACGATTTGACTATTCAGTATCAGCCTGGGAAGGCGAATGTGGTAGCGGACGCTCTGAGCAGGAAGTCTTCTGGATTCTCAGGTATTCAGCTTACCTGTGATGACTTTCTGATTCGTGATTTGGAGAGATTGCAGTTGGAGGTGGTTTCCTCCAGTGATTTGGAGTTGGCTCAGATGAGTATTCAGTCTTCTTTGGAAGCACGGATTCAAGAAGCCCAGAAGTCAGATTCTGATTATTCGAAGTTGATAGCTCAGATTGGATCTGGTAAGACTCCTGAACTTCGAATTTCTGATTCTGGTGCTATTTTCTGTAAGAACAGGTTGTGGGTACCTGTGTCTGGAGACTTGAGGCAGGAGATTCTGTACGAATCTCACCATTCTGGCTACACTGTTCATCCAGGCAGTGGTAAGATGTACGCTGACATGAAGCTTTTGTTTTGGTGGCCTGGGATGAAGAAGGATGTGGCAGAGTTTGTGTCGAGATGCGAAGCCTGTCAGCTGGTGAAGGCAGAGCATCAGCGACCAGGTGGACTGTTGCAGTCGTTGCCTATCCCTGAGTGGAAATGGGAGGAGGTAACGATGGATTTTGCGATGGGTTTTCCTCGATCTAGACAAGGACATGATGCCATTTGGGTGGTTGTAGATCGATTGACCAAGTCAGCCCATTTTCTTCCGATCAGACAGACGGATTCAGTTGATCGATTGGCACAGATTTATGTGAAGGAGATAGTCAGATTGCACGGTGTGCCTCGTGTGATCGTATCTGATCGAGATGGACGTTTTACTTCCAGACTTTGGAAAGGCATTCAGCAAGGCTTGGGTACGAAACTGCATTTCAGTACAGCCTTTCATCCTCAGACCGACGGACAGTCTGAGAGGACGATTCAGGTACTGGAAGATCTGTTGAGACTTTGTGTTCTGGACTTTAGCGGAAGCTGGGAAGATCATATTCCGTTGATTGAGTTTGCCTATAACAACAGTTTTCAGTCCAGTATCGGTATGGCACCGTACGAGGCTTTGTATGGCAGGAAGTGTCGTACTCCTTTGACTCCGACCTCCTTCGGAGATAGACAGGCTTTGGGGCCACTTTTGCTGATGAAACTGCTCAGAAGATCAATTTGATAAGAGAAAGATTGAAAGCCGCTCAAGATCGTCAGCAGAAGTATTACAATCAGAAGCACAGATTTGTTGAGTTTCAGGTTGGTGACTTTGTGTATGTCAAAGTCAGCCCGATGAAAGGTGTGAGCAGATTTGGTCAGGTAAGCAAGCTTAGTCCAAGGTATGTTGGACCTTTTGAAGTTTTGGAAAGAATTGGAAAAGCTGCTTACAAGTTATTGCTTTCTGAATCTATGCCTGATGTGCATAATGTGTTTCACGTATCCACTCTGAGGAAGTGGGTTTCAGACTCTGGGAAGAAGTTGTCTGCTGATGAAGTTGAGATTCAGGAGAATCTGGCGTACAAGGAAGAGCCAGAGCTTATTTTGGCGTACGACGTCCGAAAGTTAAGAAATAAAGAGATTCCGATGGTTAAAGTCCAGTGGAAGCACCGGACTGCACGGGAAGCAACTTGGGAGAAGGAGTCTGATATGAGACGGTCGTACCCGTACTTGTTTTGACTGCGTTTGGACTGGATAATGTCGAGGACGACATTTTTCTGAGTTGGGGAGATTGTAATATCAAGATCTGCTCCAGGATCGTCCAGGACGATCTGGGATCGTCCTGGGACGATCAGTGAAAAATCAGCTCCAGTTTTGCTCCAGGTGATTTTCTGCATGCATCGTCCAGGCCGATTGGAGACATCGGCCAGGCCGATCGGCACTGTAGAAAATATCGTCCATGCAATAGCCCTGAAGGGAGACCAGGCCGATCCTTTTGGTCGGATCGTCCCGGGACGATGCTGCGATCGGCCGGGCCGATCTGTGTATTATAAGGCTGATTTCAGTCGTTTTGAAGAGAGAGAAAAATCAGAAAATAAAAATTAAATATCTGAGGAGAGAGAAAGTCGTGGGATTTTGGAGAAAAGCGGATTTTCGGGCGACGCCGAGCTGTTTTCGTCCGAGGAGACTGTTGAGGAAATTGCTGTGCACGAGGTAAGGCACATTCTACCTTTCTCAATTTTCAGTTCCGTCGTGTTTGGCGGTATATTCTGTCCGGGTTTTGTTTCCGTTAGCGAATTTCGTCCGTATCTTTTGATCGGTTCAGTTTTTACCGCGTAACTTTCTGTATATTGTTGACGTGCCGAGTGTGCACATTTTGGTTATTTTCTGAAGATTTTCGTCCGGGTATTTTTGATTCGACTGTGTTTTTAGTCGACCGGATTTTTCTGTGAAATTGGAATTTATCTGTGCAGTAGAATAAATGTTCTGAAATGTTGATATCTGTATTCTGTGCGAATTCGGTAAATTTTCTTTGCAGGAATTTTTGTGTAAATTCCGTATACTGTCGTTGTGCTGCCCGATTTTTGGGTAATTTCTGATTTGTCCGGATTTTCTCTGAAATGAAATGCTATGTGTATAAGCTATAAAAAGGGAGTTATAAGGGGCCTGAATCCTATGAGATTCAGTTAGTGAAACGGGAAATCTGAAATGAGCTCAATCTGAAATCTGATATCTGTTCTGTTCCGGATCCGATGAATTCTGTTTTGGTGCTATAAGCACATCTGTTTTGGTGCCGTGAGCACAAAGGGAGACATAAGGGGCCTGGATCCTATGAGATTCAGTCAGTGTCTGGGAAGGGAGGCATAAGGGGCCGGAATCCGTAGAGATTCCGTCAGTGTCAGGGCATTTAGCTATATGTATCTGTACTATTTTCTGTATCTGTTCTGTTCTGTACGAAATTGTGATTATGACATGATATGATCCGTACGATTCTGATTTCTGTTTCTGACTCTGTTGATTTGTTCTGTTCTGATACGATCTGTACGACTCTGATGTGATTTGATATCTGTCCGTAAGTTTTGATTTCCGATTCTGTTCCGACTTCTGATCTGATTTCTGTCTGATAAGTTTGGTTTTGTTTTCTGAGGATTTAGATTGGTGGTTTGTTGCTTTGCTGAGCTGTTGAGCTCACCCTTGCTTTCTGGTGGTTTTCAGGTTCTGGGAAGGGCAAGGAGATCCAGGATTAGATTTCAGAGTCTGATCAGATTAGGTACTTTTGTACTTTTGATTTTTGTACAGTCATGGCTTTCCTGTTCTGTCTTTCTTTCTGTTGAAAGCCATGTACTGTTCTGTAGATGATTATTTTTGAGGAAATGAAAAGATAGATGTTTTGTTCCGCTGCATTTGATGTTTTTAGTAGCTCTGTTGTTCTGTGTGTTTTTGTTGAGTTAAGAATTTGGAAGATCAGTTCAGTAACCTAATCCAAAGCCAGATCCTGGTTAGCTATTCTCCGTCGCGATCCGGCGCGGGCGGGATCCGTCTCGTCTCGGGTCGGGTCGTGACATTCATGCAGGCTACTGCTTCGGCCAACTTGCCGTCGCCCACAACGGCAATCTCGTAAACTACTCCTCCCTCCGCGCCAGCCTCGAAGACTCCGACTCCATCTGGAACACCTCCTCCGACACCGACTCCAACTCCAACTCCCGTCCTTTAATCTCTCGCATCGTTGATGCCTGCGCGGCCCTCCAAGGTGCATATTCCCTCATCTTCCTCACCAAAAACATGCTATTCGCTGCCCGCGACGAAATACCGCAAATATCAAGCAAATACCGAGTAGTACCTAGCAATACTGAGCATATTTGTTCCGGGTTGGGTCGTCGGGCCGTGCGGTAAAAAGTAAGAACACATGACGATATATTATAGGCTACCTGATGTATCTCTACGTCAGGTAACCTGAGGCAATAAAAATTCCCTTTGTGGGGTACACTATAGATAATTTTCTTTATCGTGACTAATCGACTATCTATAAGATAAATGAGATGGCATAGGAGAGTATACAATAACTAGTCTTCTATCCTTCAACCAGAAACATCTTGCTTTGATGGGATCTAAAAAAAATATCCATAAAGTTGAGACCATTCAATGAAACAATGTTTGTTCCAAGCCCTCAATACCTAGTCCTAGTGACTCTCATATATTGGATCTTACATGAAAATAAAGCTCGATCAAGAAATTTCAGAGCCGCCATAATCGCCATTAAAAAACCAAAGTCTTCGAAGAAATGGTCTGCGTAGTAGGTAATACCCTCTAAACCCTGCCATAGGCCAATGGAGGAGAAAGTTCTCTGTCTTGACGGTGCCTACATCTATCCGCATATCAAACGGTATTCGTGTCGCCGACGACCGCCAAGGAGCAGCATCTTCCCATATTTAGGGTTTCTACAACTTCTTCTCTTGGTAGCGATTGCTTGGTTTTTCTTCATTTCAATTCTGCAATCACAATCCCTAACGCTAGCTCTTAGTCTTGGCTCTACCAGTGTTTACAGTTTGGACATCAACATCTTTTGAGCAATGGCTCATCTAGGGGGAGGCGCAGAAGCCCATGCCCGCTTTAAGCAGTACGATTATCGTGCCAACTCGAGTCTTGCCCTCACCACCGATTCTCAACCCCGGGACACCCACGAGCCTACAGGAGAGCCGGAGTCCCTATGGGGGAAGATTAATCCAAAGAGCTTTGGGGATCGTGCATACAGAGGCAAGCCTCCGGAACTTGAGGAGAAGATAAAAAAGTCTAAGAAGAAGAAGGAGCGGGAGCCAGGGCCCGATCAGGAGCAGAGAAAGGATAGTAAGAGGAGGCGCACCCAGGAGGAGACTGTTCTCTCGCTTGCGGATGAGGGTGTCTTTCAGCCCAAAACTAAGGAGACCCGTGCTGCTTATGAGGCACTGCTAAGTATTATCCAGCAGCAATTTGGCGGGCAGCCACAGGATGTGCTTACTGGAGCTGCTGATGAGGTGTTAGCTGTTTTGAAGAACGATAAGATTAAGAATCCTGAAAAGAAGAAGGATATTGAGAGGCTGTTGAATCCTTTTTCGAGCCAGACTTTTGACCAGCTTGTCTCTATAGCTCGGTTGATCACAGATTATCAGGATGGGCCTGAGACTGCTGGTCAGTTGGCTGCAAATGGGAATGATGGTGCTCTTGATGGTAACATTGGTGTTGCTGTTGAGTTTGAAGAGGATGAGGAGGAGGAGAGCGACTATGCTAAGGTATCAATTGCTACATTCCTATAATTTTACATGATTCTTCACATCTTATTACGCTCAATGTTCATATTATTAAGAATCAGTGAAATATGTTTGTTTATTGTTACTTGTATGCATCAGATTCAAGATGAATCAGAGGATGATGATGATGGCCAGGAATCAAACGACATGGGTGCCATGCAGATGGGTGGAATAGATGATGAAGAAATGGAGGAAACTAATGAGGGTCGGACTTTGAATGTGCAAGATATTGATTCTTATTGGCTGCAGAGGAAGATTTCTAAAGCTTTTGAGAATATTGACCCACAACAAAGCCAGAAGATCGCAGAAGATGTGCTGAAAATTCTTGCTGAAGGTGATGATAGGGATGTCGAGAACCGGCTCGTGACATTACTTGAATACGATAAGTTTGATCTTATAAAGCTACTTTTAAGAAATAGACTTAAGATAGTCTGGTGCACACGCTTGGCTAGGGCTGAGGACCAAGAGCAGCGGAGGAAAATTGAAGAAGAGATGATGAATTTTGGGCCAAGTTTGACTTCAATCTTGGAGAAGTTGCATGCTACTAGGGCTTCTGCAAAAGAGCGCCAAAAGAACTTAGAGAGAAGCATTAGGGACGAGGCTAGACGGTTGAAGGATGACCGAGTTGTAGGAGAAGATAGGGATCAAAGGTTTATGGAAAGAGAAGCAGATAATAGTTGGATAAAGGATCAACGGCAGTTGTTAGACCTTGAAACCCTTGCATTTCAGAAAGGTGGCCTTTTGATGGCAAACAAGAAGTGTGAACTACCTCCAGGATCTTATAGAACTCCCCACAAGGGCTATGAAGAAGTTCATGTACCAGCATTGAAGCCTAAACCACTTGCTTCTGGTGAGAAGTTAGTTAAGATATCGGAGATGCCTGGCTATGCACGTCCAGCTTTTGAAGGGATGAAGCAGTTGAACAGAGTTCAAAGTAAAGTTTATGAAACTGCTCTTTTTACACCTGAGAATTTACTCCTATGCGCTCCAACTGGTGCTGGGAAATCGAATGTTGCTATGTTAACCATACTTCATGAGATTTCTTTACATTGGAAAGATGGGCAGGTAGACACCACTGAGTTTAAGATTGTATATGTTGCACCAATGAAAGCTTTAGTTGCTGAAGTTGTTGGGAACTTGTCTAATCGCTTACAATCTTATAACATCATTGTGAGGGAACTTAGTGGTGACCAATCACTAACCAGGCAACAAATTGAAGAAACTCAGATAATAGTTACAACACCTGAGAAATGGGATATAGTTACCAGAAAATCTGGAGACAGAACATACACACAGTTGGTAAAACTCCTCATCATTGATGAGATTCACCTTCTGCATGATAATCGAGGGCCAGTTTTAGAAAGTATAGTTGCTAGGACTGTCAGACAAATTGAGACTACAAAAGATCTTATTCGTTTGGTTGGATTATCAGCTACACTCCCAAATTATGAAGACGTAGCATTATTTTTGCGTGTAAATCCCTTGAGAGGACTGTTTTATTTTGATAACAGTTATAGGCCATGCCCACTTGCACAACAATACATTGGAATTACTGTGAGGAAACCATTGCAAAGATTTCAATTAATGAATGAAATCTGTTATGAAAAAGTTCTGGCTGCAGCAGGAAAGCATCAAGTGCTTATATTTGTTCATTCCAGAAAAGAAACAGTAAAAACAGCTCGTGCAATTAGAGACACTGCATTAGCTAATGACACTTTAAGTCGATTTTTGAAATATGACAGTGCAAGCCGTGAGATTCTTCAGAGCCAAACAGAACTTGTGAAAAGCAATGATGTGAAAGATTTACTTCCATATGGCTTTGCTATTCATCATGCTGGAATGATTAGGGTTGATCGTGATATTGTGGAGTGGCTGTTTAAGTGTAGGCATGTTCAGGTTTTGGTCTCAACAGCCACCCTTGCTTGGGGTGTCAATTTGCCAGCCCATACCGTTATAATAAAAGGGACCCAAGTATATAATCCAGAGCAAGGAGCATGGACTGAACTTACTCATTTGGATGTCATGCAGATGCTTGGTCGTGCAGGAAGACCTCAATTTGACTCTTATGGAGAGGGGGTCATTTTAACTGGGCATGGTGAATTGCAATACTATCTCTCGCTCATGAATCAACAACTACCAATTGAGAGCCAGTTTATTTCAAAGTTGGCTGATCAACTGAACGCAGAGATTGTCCTAGGAACTATTCATAATGCACGAGAAGCATGCATTTGGATTGGGTATACCTACTTGTATGTTCGTATGCTGCGAAACCCAACCCTTTATGGTCTACCTCCTGACATTTTTGATCGAGACAAAACTTTAGAGGAACAAAGAGCTGATCTAGTAAGTAAAAGTTTGATTATTGCTTATTTCTTTTATGGTTTATTATGTTCTGCTTGTTTTCCGATTACCAATTTAGCTGCTAATTGTTTACTTTATTTAATTTTTTCAAGCTTTTTTACTCTCATGGTCCATATTTTTTTATTATAAATGTAAGAATGTGAGAAGGATAAATTGTTATTACTTTTAGTGTTATAGCCTTCGAATATAAAGTCAAGATCATAATCTTGTTTTACAACCTAAGAACTTGGTGATCTAATTTGATCAAGTTGCACGAAAACTTAATGGAAAAAAAGATGAATAATTTAGAATGGCCTTCACTTGAAGTACCACTATCTTTTATTTTTTTGAAATCTAAATCATTGAATATGTTTAAGATGTAGTTTTTATCTTAAAAAAATTTCATTTGATTTGAATTCTCTTACATAGTGTTGAGCAAATTATTTTCTATTCTGACAATCCATTTGGGTGTTGCATTGCATTGCACAACAAAATGATTAAACTATCCGAAGTAATATTTGATTTCTTGCTATTTTTTATAATGTAGATTGTTTTTATTTGCCAGTTGGATGTAGCATGATTAAATGATAAGTGAAAACAAATTCACATGGGAAGAATGCATCTCCACATATTAAAGGATAGTTGTCTATTCCTTAGAATTTTGGTGTTCTAATTTTATTTTCTTTGGAAAATAATTTTCAGCAAATGATCCTCAATTGCTTGTATAACAGCTATTGTTCATTAGTTTTTGAGGAAATGTTCGTCGATTTTGTCAAGTAGCATCCTTAATAAATACTTGATTAAGAGGATGTTTGTTTTGCTGAAAAAGGAATGCATTATTAAGTAAAAGTAGTTTATTGAAAATATATTCGAGTTATTTGGTTGAGTACACTATAAATGTAGGTGTTTCTTTTGCTTAGTTTGAAGTAAAGGAATGTAGAGTAAAATATCAATGTATCTGAAGCAATAGTTGATTGGAGGTGGCCGATAATGGCGGGCGGAGGCTAGTGGCGAGCAACACAGGTGGTTGCATCACTTTACACAAGTTGTGTATTTAGAATTCGCCTAAATTCGGGCTAATTCCAAATACATTGAAACTGGATTGGATGGTGAATTTTGAATTCACTCATAAAATACTTTGTATTTAAAACATAGTTGACCATTTTGAATTTTTAGTGATGCATTATGGTTTGACGAATGCTCCTACTATTTTTATGAATACGATGAACCTAGCTTTCAAGGATTATATAGATTAGTTTGTAATTCTTTTCATTGATAGTATTTTGATGTATTCAAAGATTGAGGATGACCATGTTGAACATTTAAGAATAGTTTTAGAAATATTAAGAAAAATTCAATTGTATGCTAAGTTTTCAAAATAGAAATTATGATTGAGGAAGATTGAAAGCAATTTTGATTTGGCCTACACTAATGAATGGTATGGAGGTTTTAAGTTTTCTGGGATTAGTTTGATATTACAAGGAGTTTGTTAAAGGATTTTTTATAGATTGTCATGTCGATATCTAAGTTGATGAGAAATAATGTTAAATTTGAATGGATTACAGAATGTAAGAAGAGCTTTTAAGAATTTAAATAGTATCTGACTAGTGCATTATTGTTATCTATTCCATCAGGAAAAGAGGGAATTCAAATTTACAACAAAATATATTTCAAAGGATTAGGAAGTATTTTAATGCATAATAGAAAAATGACTGCGTATGCATCAAGACATTTAAAATCTCATGAAAGAAATTATCCCACACTTGATTTACATTGACAATTATTGTGTTTGCTTTGAAAATTTGAAGGCACTATGAAGATTTAGGCTTCATTTGCGACGATTTTTTTTATTGCTTATTAAATTAACTTTCTAGTACAAAATTTTTAATTTATTTACTAAAAAGTTGCTTTAAAGTTTCAAATGGACCATTTTAGATCAATTTTGTATAGCCAAAGGGCTAAATTGGAGCAACTAAGGTTTAAAATTGCGCATTTTGGTATTGAGGAGTTTTTCGTTTGTGAGGGGAGGCATAAGCTTCAAGGCTTTTTGAGGGGTATACTTCAAAGTAAAAAAATTGCGTAAAGTGAAAATAAAATTAAAAGTTATTTTTAATATAATATTCAAATAATATGTTAAAGGGTTATATATTAACTTTTTATTGAACTATGAAGTTGCAAATTGACATATATATGAAATAAAAAATTACTCAATACATAAAGTGACAAGTGATGAATTTCATGGAATAGAATTAAAATTCAAATATTACAAGAGCAAAATAATATTAAATGTATAAATTGCATAAGAATATCATATAATATTAAGTTTAACACCAAATTTTTTCTTTCTCAATTATGTGCTCATCTACATTTAATTCTTAAAGATGCTGAAATAGTTGGAAACAACCCAATAATCATCTATAATTTCATCATTGAGGTGATCTTTATTTGAGTCATTATTGTAACAAACTGGTCTCTCCTCAGCATCCTCCTGTGGAGTCCAATGCCTTTCAATTTGTTTCTTCTTCGTTTATTTTTGTCATTTTACTCTTTCATAAATATTTTACATTAACATAAAGATGAAATTAATACTAAAAAAATTTTAGAGGAAGAGGTGGTGGTGTGCATTTTCAAGTAATCCCTGACGATGGTGGCTGCGGCGAAGGTGATGGGCTAGAGGTCGAGGCAATCGAGAGGAAGTTACGGCTCGGAGGTGCATATAGGCATGATTTATTTGGGGCTTTAGTTTAGGATTTAGGTAAGTTATATATATATAGAGTGAGGCGAGGCATGTCAAAGCGGGTGAGGCGTACACCTCACGACAGTGAGGTGAGTTGTGCCTCAAAGCGGACATCAGTTAAGCTGAGGTGCAAGCCTCATAATAAGCTTGAGTTGTTTTTTACTAGAATTACGCTGTGGAGGGTTTTATATTACACAATTTTAAATAATGAGAGCAACATTATATTCTGAAACTAAAATGACCACATACGTATAGTCAAGGGACTAATTTAAATTTTAACTCTTTTTTATATAATAATCAAATAATATATTAAAGGATGACATATTAAGTTTCTATTGAACTATGAAGTAAGTAAGTAACAAATTGACATACATATGAAATAAAAATTTCATGAGATGTAAAATGACAACTGATAAATTATATGAAATAGAATTAAAATCCACACATTACAATACTAAAGCAACATAAAATATGTATAAAATATCATATAACATTAAGCTCAACTCAAAATTTTTTCTTTTGCAGATCCATACTCATTCACATTTTATTCTTAAAGAAAGTTGAAATAGTATGACAACAACTCAAAAGTCATATGCACGAGCCTCACCAAGGGATCTTCATTTTAGGAGTCAGTCGTAATAAATTATTCTCTACCATGCTTCATCACCTATGGAGTTGAATGCCTCCATAGCTAAAATAGTATGTTACAACGGAGGTGGTGGGTTGGCTATAAGTTGGAGTTTGAGGTAGTCCAAAGCAATGTTTAAAATTGGGTATTCAGGTATTGAGGCGTTTTCCATTCGTGAGGCGAGGCGTAGGCCTCAAGGCGTTTTGAGGCGTAAGCCTCAAAACCAAAAGATTGCGTAAGCATAAAATGATAAATTTTCTATATACTAATGAGTGAATAATATAAAACATAAAAAACATAAGATATGAAGTGAAATCAAAATATCCTAATAATAAGACAACATAAAATATAGTTCAACTCAAAATTCTATCTTTCCCAAATCCCAATATTCTTTTCATTAACATATAATTCCAATTTCCAAAAACAAATAACAATGACATATCATATAGTCATCAACACCGTCATCACTAAGGGGTTCTTCATTTGAATCATCATTATGATGAACTGCTCTCTCTCCCCTTCCTCCTCTCCTATAGAATCCAATGTCGGGCATTTACTTCAAGATTTATGTAAGTTTTAATATATATAGCGTGAGGTGTAAGCCTCATGCTAGTGAGGCGAGACGGGCCTCAACCAAGTTGAGGCGCAAGCCTCATAAAAAAACTCGAGACGTAAGCATCAAGGTGTTTTTTACTGGAATTGCGTAAAGGCGGGCCTCATATTGCGCAATTTTAAACCATGGTCCAAAGGAAGTAGTTGTGGCTCAGAGTTGTGTGGAGGCATGATTTATTATGGGCTTTAGTTTGAGATTTAGGTAAGTTTTAATTAAAATATATATAAATAGAGTGAGGCGAGGCATGTCTCAACCAAATTGAGGTGCACGCCTAAAAAAAAGCTCGAGGTGTATTCCTTGAGGGCTTTTTAGCCATAGTTGCGCTGAGGTGCACCTAACATTGAGCAATTTTAAATAATAGGAGCTACTTGTATGGTGTAAAATATGAAATGTTTACAGATCATCATAGTTTGAAATACATATTCACACAGAATAAATTAAACTTGTAGCATATAAGATGACTGAAGTTCATCAAATTTATTGATGCAGATATACAATATTGTGTTGGAAAAGTTGATGTTGTGGCTAATGCTTTAAGTCACAAATCTACCAGAATTGTAAATTGAATAATTACTCGAGAAGTCTAGCTAATTATGGAGATAAAGACATTACAATTAGAGGTTAGAAAATTTAAAACTATTGAATATTTGCCTTAGATGACAGTAAAACCAACATTAGTAGATCAAATTAAAGAAGCTCAAATGGTTGTGGTGATTATCAAAATTAATTAAGCAGGTTGAGTTAGAGAAGAGGCAGGAGATTTTTGCTGATGCAGATGAAATTATTTAATATAAATTACAATTGTTGGTGCGAAATGATTTATAATTATGACAATATATTTTCCAAGAAGCTCATCACTCAAGTTACACCATTCACACTTAGGTGCATAGCCCCCTAGGCATTTTAGGATTAATTTTTTTTTGCACATATGTTTGATGATATTGTGGATGTCTTTTGGATTGTCTGTATTGTGGGAACTTGCTGTTAAGTGGATAGTGTAAAAATATATATACTTGTTTTTCTTGTAGGTGGTCATGCTTAAAAGGGAGTGCAAAGGAATCATATATATAAAATGCTTGCATGACAAATGTTGCTTAAACCCCCCAAAACGTGACCAATATGATAGAAGTAGGTGCTTGGCACTTTAAGTGCCAGGCAATTCTGGATGATTGCTTATGTTTATATATAAGCTTCTCCTAATCCTTTGTCTTGTAGGCTTTGTATTTTTTTCTTTTCAAATATTTATTTTATATATTTAGGAGTTGTGCGTTAGACTTGTGGTGTTCAGTTAAAGAAGAGGTGGATCGAGAGGATGTTCCTGTTAAAGGTGAAGCCTAATGTCCATTTAGAAGCCAAAATTTGAAGACCCTTACCAATAGAGTCTGTAATAATTTAATTGGGTTGTGTAATGGTAGACAACTCAACTGCCAAATTTGATTGTAATAATTGAGATATTATTTACACTTTTGTTTTGGTTGATTTATATATGCACGCATGTGTTGATTTATTTACTTGATTGAGAAAAGCATGTTTTTTTCTAAGTTTCTTCTGTTGTTCTGCTTGGGAGTGGACTGGACATGTTGATGCGATAGGTTCTTAGGACAAAAATAAGTTTTTTACCCATTAAAATATAAGCAATCTAAAAATCAACTTTAGGCTTCATGATTTTCAAATATAAGAAAATAATGCAAGACTCCCTTCAAAGGGCCAAATTTTCTAAAATTAAAGCAATCATGCATAGCGTAATGAATCTCATATAGAAAAGCTTTCACTTAAGGATAATATAACTAAAATTTGCATATATTAATCAACATTTCTGTGTACTCACATGGTCAGACATCTTAGCTTAAAAGACAAGCTGTAAGCTCTATCCTTTAAACAAAAACAATCTCTGCTCTTCATATGCATTGAGACTGGATGTTATGGTTTTAAAAGCGACTAGGTGGGTTAGCTGGTAGCCTTTTCCTAGTAGGGCAATAAATTCAGATGTCGGTTTGGCTATGCCTCATGTGAGGTATAGTTTGTAAGTTTCTTGCACTCCGTTAGACTTAGGTTCGAGGCATTATCCCTCAATTGTCCTCACTTTAATTCTAGGGTTTGAGACAGTGGTTCAGTTCAATCACCTCATAAGCCGTCACCTTCTAGGCATTTCCTCAATAATGTGTCGTTAGAATGTAAGCCCAAGCGTTCTAAATTCAAATGGTTAACTTAAAAAACAATAGATTCTAAAAATATAAAGTCCAATATATGATAGTTTTGTGTACCTCTGTGTTTCTCCTCAAAATCAAGTACTCTTACTCTTACTCCATTTGGCTCTCATTCCAAAAACTCCAATTAAATTTGATCCCTCTCTTCCTTTGAAATTCCTAAAGGCAAAAAATCTTCAAACAAGAATTTTATACATTTCAAAATGAAAAAATTTTAACCAATATTTTGATGATTTTAAAAAAGAAAGAAAATCACAAGTTTAATAAAAAATTTTCTCAAATAACAAACATTTGAGATGTAATTAACCATAGGGTCTTGCCTCTATGGGGCATATGCACCTTGAATAAAATAACTTCATTCAACCAAATATTAAAGAGGGAAAAATCTTTGTTTAAAATTCAAATTGTAAATTTTGTTACTGAGTCCATAAGGAAATAATATTTTTATCCTTCAGGGTAATATATCATCTTTCTTATTTCATGCTCGATTAGAAAATATGCAATCCATTGAGGATGACAATTTCTCCCATGTGATTAGACTATCTCTGAAACCTCCTCTTTCTCCATGCTTTCCCCTCCTTTGAGGCTTTGGAGCTCAACCAAGAATCCCATCCATGCTCCCTGGATTGCCCTCGCTAAGGTCTTAAGAGAAACCTTGGTTTTAGAATGACTAGCGCCCCCCCCCCCCCCCCCCCATCCTCACCTTCCTCCCCCCTCCCACCATAAATTCTATAGTCAATGCTTTCCAGTCCACCTTGGTCTCCCTCAGGGTCTACAATCACTTTATGACCAAAATTATATATGTGCTACCAAACTCCAAGGGAAGGAAATCCTCCATTGCCTGGATCTCGTGCAATATCACCATCAGCCCTAGGCAGATGCCTATACTCTTCTCCACCTTTATTTGTTCCCATCATCACCCCAAAATAACTCGTGACAATCAGCTTCAGCCCTAACCAGTCCACCACCTGGTTGGAGATGAAATTGTGAGTCGCTCCATTGTCCACTAGAACCATCACTGATTCTCCTCTTATCTGTCTCCTCACCATCATGGTGTGATTTGAGGTAAACCCCACCATTGAGTTTGGGGAAACCTTCGTCACATCTAGGTATAAATGCTCCTCCTCAACCACCTCCTCCTCATCACAGACTGTAAGTACTTGCAAGGTACGGTCAATACAGTAGTGTTCCGGTGTAAACTTCTGTCACAATGGAAATATAGTCCCTTAACCTGCTTCTCCTGAACCTCTGGCTCAGTCAGCCGCTTAAAATTTCTCCTGGGTCGTGCTCCCAATCTCATATCTTTAGATATTTCTCTCTAAATGGGCACAGGCTGTACCTTTGGTGCCAGAAAAGTAATCATCCGGTATGAAACTCTCGAACTGCTGCCCTTGCTGCTTTGATCAAGTGAGTTTTTGTCCTCCACAAACTAGGCTGGCTCTATAGCCTCTCCCAGCCCTCGTGGCCTCAATAATCGGACAACGTACCCTGATCTTTAGCTTGAAATCCTTCATGAAATTTCCCTCCAGCACTGTCTCGTATAGCCTCCCCAATCGGCTAAAAAGGTATTCAAATCTTTCACGATAATCCATCATTGTTTCTTCCCGAGCAAAAAAAAAAAAAGAACTGCTTGTAGATATCTCCTTCCCAATTGGTGCGAAAACGTTCTAATAAACTATTTTTGAACTTCCTCCACGATCGGATTGGATCTCTCATGTCTCTCAACTGATACCAAGATTAGGCCTTCCCCTCCAAGCATAAAGCCGCCACCGTGAGTCTCTCCTCATCCGGCAGCCTATTCATCGCTAAGTACCTCTCCACCCTATAGATCTGCCCATAAGCATCTTCCCCAAAAAAATGGCATCTTCATTACTCTCACTCTTGGATCTCCTTCACCCAATTTTCTCTTCCACATTCGGCTCCTCCCACATAGCGATTGTTGTGATCTCTCCATTATTCTCTACCACTCCTCTTTTCATAGAAATCTTCTTCCTCAAAAATCAACTCTCCTCGTATCTTCCTCCCAATTTCTCTTGGTTATCAGTTTAGGAGGCAACATATTTTCTTTGTCGCCCAAGATTTCTATTTCTCGATCATCCCTCATGGTGCCGATATTGGGGTTACCCTTACTTCCTTGGCCACCCGCCGGTGCTCTCACCTCTGATTTTGCCGGTTGGGTTTGAAGCTCCAATATTTTCTTCATCTTGTCCTCTAGTTTAGAAAATCTTCCTTCCATGGATGAAAACTATTCCTCAACTTTAGAGTTGAGTTAGCCAACTTCTCGATATTGTTTCTCTTCCAAAGCATTCATTTTCTTAGCCTCCATAGGTCCAAAAAAGTAATCTTATACCAATTTGATTGGAATTTGGCCTATACACAGCGAAAACATCAAGAAGGAAGAGAAAATGCAGTAGGAATCGGCGAGAAAAATTGTTATTTCAGCACAACAAACTAATGTACAATTTGATCTATTATTCGAGAGGTAGATTAACTCTCCACAAACTCTAGGCGCCGCTAGGAATAACTCAAAAACAAACTACATCAAACATAAATAATCTAATAATTCTAAAATAATCCCATTAACCCTAATATAAAGCTTTCTAATTCCCTTCCAAAATCTGAATTCAAATTAGCATTTCTTTCTTTAAATAAACTTTCCTAATTCCCTCCATAATCTGAATTCAAACTAGCCCTCTTTCTTTAAATAAACTTTCCCAATTTCCTTTTAATTCTTGTCTTATATGGTAAGTAATTAGAGGTGGAATTATTCCCCTTTGAGCCCCTCTCTCATCTTGCTTTCCGCCCACCTTAGTGGGGCTCACTTGCTCAGCATCCGCAGGTCTATCAGAAGCCAGTGAGTTTTTAGGTAAGTGATCAACTGCATCTTGTACATAATACTTTTGGTGTATAGTTTTGAGAATAGATAAAAGACAAACAAGTTATAAATTAAAGATTTTGGGCGCACATAATTTTATCTTTTGTAAAACTCTATATTTTGCATTGATTAATATTGTGCATGCTTTTGAATATTTATTTATGAGATATAGTATAGTAATTGAAGTACAATATATGTGTTGCGATAGTTTGGGCATATTAATTTTCTATTTACTCGATCCTAATGAGTGTAATTCATGATGGGTGTTGGTGAAAATTGTATATGATTGGATTATCCGGTTATGCTCATGTTGACTGAGGGGGTCAAAATGAGGTGTGTGACTATTGAGCTCCAACATACCAACAACTTCCCTACGTCCTTAGATAGCATCACTAGTGACCATCTCCCAACTCCACCCAACTGTCTATCTCTCATCCAAGCCTACTTCAATTCACAAATCAAGAGTGCTACAATACTCTTATTAGGAGTGTTCTCCAACATCGAGCCGAAGATGCAATTAATTATAGGGGCTACGATGATGGGAAACCTCAATATCTCAAATCCAATATAAACATAGTCCAATATGCTTCCTAGAGGATATTTATTTTAAAGTGAAATTATTTGTTTTAAAAGATTCTATGTTGCCAATATTAGGTCTTAGACTTCCAAAGAGTTCAAAGGGAGGGATCTCACTATGGTCTCATGAGCATTTTTTATAGCCCATGCTTACTATATAGTTGTACAATTATGTTTATCCTTCGCCGCATTACAATATGATTTCCTTGTGTTTTACAAGAGGCGACTCTTTCTAGACCTCGCTATTTTCTCATAAAAGATTGATTGATAATTCCCTTACCCGTTGATAATACATTATTAATTTTGTTAGTGTAATGTTATGAAATAAGATAGATGACTACAAAGCTGAATCCAAATAAAGTGTTTTTTTTAGCTATGAAATGGATTTTTACAGTTTCCTTTTGTTTCTTTTAAGCTGATATCCACTTTTTTATTTTTTCACTTTTTTAGATCCATTCAGCTGCAAGTATCTTGGATAAGAACTATCTGATCAAGTATGATAGAAAGAGCGGGTATTTCCAGGTCACCGAACTGGGCAGAATTGCAAGTTATTACTATATAACTCATCGAACAATATCAACATACAATGAATATCTGAAGCCGACCATGGGTGATATTGAGCTTTGCAGATTGTTCTCTCTTAGTGAAGAATTTAAATTTGTTACCGTGAGGCAAGATGAGAAGATGGAATTGGCAAAGCTCTTAGATCTGGTCCCCATTCCAGTGAAAGAAAGTTTAGAAGAGCCCAGTGCAAAGATTATGGTTCTTCTACAGGCTTACATATCACAGCTGAAGCTTGAGGGACTTTCATTGGCCTCTGATATGGTTTTCATAAGACAGGTTAGTATTTCTTTAACATTGCCTTGATCGGTTTAATGTTTGCTGTTTTATAGTTCTAGATACATTTATCATGATTCTACTGAAAATGAAACTGTTCATTGAAACTCTAAGCTTTATGTGGCAGAGTGCTGGTCGTCTTCTACGAGCTTTGTTTGAGATTGTCTTAAAGAGGGGATGGGCTCAACTGGCTGAGAAGGCTTTGAACCTGTGTAAGATGGTTGATAAACGCATGTGGAATGTTCAAACTCCATTACGCCAGTTTCATGGGATACCAAATGAAATTCTAATGAAGCTGGAGAAGAAGGATTTGTCCTGGGAAAGGTACTATGACTTTAGTACGCAGCAACTTGGAGAGTTGATTCGCTTTCCGAAGATGGGAAAGCCACTTTACACATGTATTCACCAATTGCCAAAAGTTAACCTAGCTGCGCATGTTCAACCCATCACTCGAACTATATTGGGTTTTGAGCTGACGGTAACTCCAGACTTTCAGTGGGATGATAAAATACATGGTTATGTTGAACCTTTTTGGGTCATTGTTGAAGATAATGATGGTGAATATATTCTGCATCACGAGTATTTTATACTTAAGAAACAGTATGTTGAAGAAGATCACACTTTGAGTTTTACCGTGCCCATTCATGAGCCTCTGCCGCCTCAGTATTTTATTCGCGTAGTATCTGATCGATGGCTTGGTTCTGAAACAGTATTGCCTGTTTGTTTTAGGCATCTTATCCTGCCAGAGAAATACTCCCCACCAACAGAATTGCTTGATTTGCAACCCCTTCCGGTGACTGCTTTGAGGAATCCTTCTTATGAAGCTCTTTATGATACCTTCAAGCATTTTAATCCTATCCAGACTCAAGTTTTTACCGTCTTATATAACACCGATGACAATGTCCTGGTTGCAGCACCAACAGGCAGCGGGAAGACCATATGTGCAGAGTTTGCCATTCTGAGAAATCATCAAAAACTCCCTGAAAGCGAAATGCGTGTTGTTTATATTGGTGCAATTGAGGCTTTAGCTAAGGAAAGGTATCGTGATTGGGAAGAAAAATTTGGAAAGCACCTAGGTATATCTGTTGTGGAGTTGACAGGCGAGACAGCAACTGATTTGAAACTGCTTGAAAAGGGACGGATAATCATCAGCTCTCCAGAGAAATGGGATGCTCTTTCTCGTCGGTGGAAGCAGCGCAAACATATTCAGCAGGTCAGCCTTTTCATTGTCGATGAACTTCATTTGATTGGTGGGTCAGTTGGTCCAGTCTTGGAGATAGTTGTCTCCAGAATGAGGCGCATCGCAAGTCATACTGGTTCAAACATCCGGATAGTTGCTCTTTCAGCCTCCCTTGCAAATGCTAAGGACCTTGGGGAATGGATTGGCGCTACTTCTCACGGCCTCTTTAACTTTCCACCTGGTGTTCGCCCGGTACCTTTGGAGATACACATTCAAGGTGTTGACATAGCAAATTTTGAAGCTAGGATGCAGGCAGTGTCAAAGCCTACTTACACTGCCATCGTCCAACATGCAAAGAATGGAAAACCTGCTCTGGTGTTTGTCCCCACAAGAAAGCATGCTAGACTGACAGCTCTGGACTTGTGTGCTTACTCAGGTGCAGAAAGTACTGAAAATCCTTCTTTTCTTCTTGGAACCAAGGATGAGATGGAGACTTTCCTTTCTGGAGTTAAGGAGGAGACTCTGAAGGAGACACTCCCTATGGGAGTTGGCTATCTTCACGAAGGGCTTTGTGATCTTGATCAAGAAGTTGTGAAGCAGTTATTCTTCAGCCGAAGAATTCAAGTTTGTGTTGCAAGCAGCTCAATGTGTTGGGGAATGTCGTTGCCGGCTCACTTGGTTGTTGTCATGGGTACCCAATATTATGATGGGCGGGAGAATGCTCATACTGACTATCCAATCACTGATTTATTGCAGATGATGGGACATGCAAGCAGGCCTCTTATAGACAGTTCTGGAAAATGTGTAATTCTGTGTCATGCTCCAAGAAAAGAATATTATAAGAAGTTTCTTTATGAAGCATTCCCGGTTGAGAGTCATCTGCATCATTTCTTGCACGACCATATGAATGCTGAAGTTGTAGTTGGTGTGGTTGAGAACAAGCAGGATGCGGTGGATTATTTTACATGGACCTTTATGTATAGAAGGCTCACAAAAAATCCAAATTACTATAATCTTCAGGGTGTCAGCCACGGGCATCTTTCCGACCATCTTTCTGACCTTATAGAAAATACATTGATTGACTTGGAATCAAGCAAGTGCATTATCATAGAGGAGGACATGTATCTCAAACCATCTAATCTTGGATTGATTGCTTCATATTATTACATTAGCTACACCACCATAGAGCGTTTCAGTTCATCTTTGTCTCCAAAAACTAAAATGAAAGGTCTACTTGATATTTTAGCATCTGCCTCAGAATATGCACTGCTGCCAATTCGTCCTGGGGAGGAGGACTTGATCAGGAAGCTTATTCATCATCAAAGATTTTCCTTTGAAAATCCTAAGTGCACAGATCCACATGTGAAGGCAAATGCGCTCCTGCAAGCTCACTTCTCTAGGCATAATGTGGTTGGAAATTTGGCAGCAGACCAGCGAGAGGTGCTACTTTCAGCTCATAGGCTCCTTCAGGCTATGGTTGATGTCATCTCTAGCAATGGTTGGCTTACCCTTACCCTTTTGGCAATGGAGATGTGTCAGATGATTACTCAGGGAATGTGGGAAAGAGATTCCATGTTGCTCCAGCTTCCTCATTTCACTAAGGAGTTAGCTAAGCGTTGTCAGGAAAACCTGGATAGAAGTATCGAGACAGTATTCGATTTGGTAGAAATGGAAGATGATGAAAGACGCGACTTATTGCAGATGTCAGACGCCCAAATGCTTGATATTGCTCGGTTTTGCAACCGCTTCCCTAACATTGACATGGCTTATGAAGTGCTGGATGCTGATGACATTCTTCCCGGTGAGGATGCCACTTTGCTGGTTACACTGGAACGTGATCTTGAGGGTCGCATGGAGGTTGGATCAGTTGATGCTCCCCGATATCCCAAGCCTAAAGAAGAAGGCTGGTGGCTTGTTGTTGGTGATAGCAGCAACAACCAATTGCTTGCTATAAAAAGAGTTGCACTTCAAAGGAGAGCCAAGGTTAAGCTTGTTTTTGCAGTCCCTAAAGATGTTGGGAAGAAATCTTTCACGATCTACTTTATGTGCGACTCTTATCTGGGTTGTGACCAGGAAGACAACTTTACCGTTGATGTCAAAGAGTCTAGGTAAGTACAATTATAAAAGAAGTGGCTTTCCTTTGTGATAGACGCAAAAGTTTGTCAATTACAGTGTTGCTTATTGTTTTAATTTGTCTTTGGAGTTTGTGACATGCTGAATTAACGTCTTGACTTTGTATATCTAAGTTCACCATATATTTTTATGGTGTCTATGTATCTCATTTGTATTAATGATTTATTTAATAGAGTGATTTATGCCATGAAATCATGTGTAAGCTTCCCTTTTATGTGTTTTTGGTTTTAAAATTTTTATCCTTAAAAATGGTTAAGTTATTGAATTTGGTTTCATATATATGTACAATCTCAATGTAATCTAGTCTTTCAATTTATTGTCCATAGAATCTGTTAGGTGTTTGTTGATGAGGCTTTTTTCAAAATTTTTAAGAGAAGGCATAGGTGGGTCTTTTTTCTTTTTCTTTGGGGTTGGGCTCGATGAGGTTGGTGGATTATGCCTTGATAAGCAGTATATTGCATTTTAATGTTTGTACGTTTTGTTTTGATATCTGGGTTATGGGGTTGAGGCTCTAGGACATTTGTGTGGATTCTCGTCATGTACATATATATATATATATATATATATATATATATATCATATTTGAACAATGTACTTAGTTCATTTCAATCGGTGGGTGTTATAATTATCATAATAATAGCTTCTCTTTCTGATTGAAATTACCGACACTCTACTTTTTTATTTCAAATTGTCCATCTCATTTATATCTTAAGACTTCATTGAGCTATGCATGTTGAATAAGATTAATTTGTAGAATAGATTCTTTGATGATTGAAGTAAAAGTGAGTACCCGTTGAAGAAAAGCTAATTTTATTGAACTTCACATAGAAAACAAGAAGTAATGAAGTATAGCAAGTAAGAATATGCTCAAGTTGTTAGTGTTGAAGTTTTTCTTTATCTTAACTAGGCTTTGTGTGTTATGGTTGTGTAATTGTGAAAGTTTGCTAATTTCTTTCTCCTTGATGGTACTTGTAATGTTGTACTGAACCTTATCCTAGTACATGACAATCTCATGAAATTAGCATTACCATTTATAATGATATTTCAATTTTTATCATCAGAAAATCAGCAATCAAGATCATCAACTCCGTATCTAAGTAACATTGAGTTGATTCCAATTGCATGTCAGAAAGAAATCCAAAAACCTTAAAAAGTGTCCATAATTCTTCACTTAGTTTACTAGAGTCCACTATTGATAATATAAACTACAGTAATTATAAAGTCTGCTTAGAAAGCTTGGACAGCCTAACATGCAATCTCATGCTGCTTGCTTTTTCATTTAGGGCCTTATTCATGCGCTCAAAATATCCTCATTCTGTGTCGTTTTTGGACCAGTCCTCTCTATACATATATCGCCTATTGGGAAAAATTGTTTGTGATATTTTCCTTATATTGTCTGATCTTAGATTATTGACCTTTTGCCCATATTATTTCTCCAGCTGACTTTTCCATCTCTTGAAACAAGCAAGCACATCAAATTTATTTTTTCAGAAAACAAAGCTATATCTGCCTAGCGGCCATCAACAAAAGTGATAGAGTATGATAAGTCTGTAAGGGTTGCCCTCGGGAATAGTCCCTAGACATCAGTGTTCACAAGCTCTAAATTATTATTCTTAGGCTCTCTTGTAGTTAATGTGAAGCTGGTCTTCCTATGCTTGGCAAAAGTATAGTCTTTACACAAATTGGCATGCATAAACTTCAAATTTGAAAGTTTTCCATTGAATGCAGTGCTAACCTTCAATGCCATGTATTCCACATTTGTTTCCATTATTCCAATGTTTTAGGTAAAGAGTGTCATAGTTGCTATCATTATAGTACTATTGGTCATTTTGTAAGTATCAGTTTATAAGGTTAACATTTAAGCTTCATTATCAATCTGTCCATTTGAGATCAGGATCTTTTTGTAGTCAAGAATGTGCCTCACAATTTGAAGCATCTACATGGGCTTATTTATCATTTTGATTTGCAAATCACCAACTCTTATAATGTTCATGGCTCATCATCATCAAGATAAACTTTCCCAAATATCATGCAAAATAATTAGGTATAAGCTCTTTATATGAATTAGTTAGAAAAGACAAACCTAGTTTGGGTTTCATTACTTCTCAAGATTATTCACATCAAAGATTTTCCCATCACAAATCTCTTTAGTTGCAACATTCTTAGATTCATTCGTTTTTTTTCAATTTTTTTCATCAATCCTTTATGAATTATTTTATTTACCTAATTTTGCCGGAAAGCACCACTACAACCTTTATATTGAATTTACTACAATTTGAAATAACCTCCATTATTTTGTGTCATTGTACTTCTTTTCAAAATTTTGAGTAAAAGATCGGCCTTCACCAAATTCTCTTCTCCTAATATTTTCACGTAAGATCAAATCACATACATCATTAAGCTTTGTGGACTCACATGAACTGTTGGTGTCTGTCACAGTTCCACCTCAGCTTGTTAGAAGGGGATGATAAAAAGCTTAAGGCATAAATTTTGTCTTCAAAGTTGATATTAATTGAACTCAATTGATTTGTGATTAGATTGAACTCTTTGATATGCTTTGTTGCTAAAGTGCCTTACACTGTCTTAAGATTAAAATTTTCAAATTTATTTCTTCATTCATTGTTGAAGATTTCTCATTCATGTTCAATAGAGTTTTCATCGCTCTAGCTGAAGTCCTCTCATGCAATATATTCAATGCAATATTTTGTCATTATTGGACGCACAACTCTTTGTGGGATAAAAGCTTAATTTTGGTATTGGATGCACAACTCTCAACACCTATTTGATAAGGAGTTGTCAGTCTTCTTGACTCATGGTTGTCGATTTCATCTCCAAGAGAGTAGATAGTTTTAGGGTACTAAGGGCTCTAAAAAATTCCTCATTGGGAGAGTTTAGGGTGATTCCATGTCAAATTTTTGAAAGGCAGACTAGGTTGAAGATAAGATACTACTTAGATATTTATTTTTATTTGGCAAGAATTTTATGATTTATTTCTAGGTTTCTCATTGGTATAAATCCTTAAAGTTAATAAACACTCTTGATAATGAGAGAACGTTCATTTAAAGTTTGTCGTTAGATAGATTCTAAATGCTTATCATATAATAACAGTAAATTAATTAGAATTGGAATTTATTTCTTATACTTTAATTGGATGGTGTGGTTAATGATGATTAAACCCAATCAATATCCCATGGTTTCATCATCTCGGATTGTCATGATCCCTTATCTACTTAGTTAGACAAGGTAGTTTACCCAGCCTAAGTGAAGATCTTTGTCAACAACTATGAGTTGCTTCATCTAAGAGAATCTTGTAGGCCCGGGTTGGATGTTTATCTAAGCGAATAAATTTATATCGACTTAGCTTACATGGAGCTTTGTGACCTTTCAAGTGTATTCTATGATTCATTACTCAAGGGTTTTAGCCATTGCGAAACTTGTAGGCTTTGGTTGTGACAATAATTTAATGATTTCTTTTTATAGCAAAAGCACTAGGTCTAAGGGTCTTGATCATAACTATTTACTTGTGGTGTCATTTAGCAGTAAAATCATCGGTTAGTGGACACATTCTACATCTTTAATGGCGAGAGATCATTTGAGAATGAATTGTATTGATATGCTCGACATGACATTTGTCCATTGTGAGCTGAAGTCATTCTCAAATTTATTTCCCTTAATAAATGATTGTGGATATTGGTTGGATTTTGCTTTAAGTTCAGGGTGGTAGATTTCACTTGAATGATTTTAAATCTTGATAAATATTGATTTTTAAAAATTTTATTAGAATTTAAGCCTCAAGTGATTAAATTTAAAATATTGAATTAGCATTTAAGGTTTCCTTCGATGGAGATTTTCTTTCAACAAGGCTATAATCAAGATTTTTAAGTATTCTATTTTGTTATTTAGAAACTCTGTCCTACGTGCTAATGGAATATCAGACTCAAGTGTTAATTTTGTGAGCTGTCATACAAGTGATATAATTGGTGATTAATTTTCTTTGTAAAAGTGACTGAGAAACAACCTTTATGTGAACATAAAAATAAATATCATCATGGATTTAACAGTCGTATATTCATTCGTTAGATTAAGATTTAAAATGAATCTTCTATAGTGAGTTATTTGTACTTAACTACTCATGTGTTTTTTATGAGATTTAAATATTGTCAACTCTAATCCTTTGAAGGAGAAGGATCACACTTGAAAAGTGAGATTTATAGCTTTTTGTTATAGATAGTGTGGCCTGCTTCATAGCATCGTGCAATGAAAAGTTTGATTTTTAAAAGAGAAATGCTACAAATCTTTTGAAGTGATGATTCAATTCAGTTCTATTTTATCCATCAGAGCATTCTCAAACCTTAGATTTATTAATTTAATGCATTTGGTTGGAGAACGTATGGGTTAGCTTGAATTTTGAAAGGAAAAAAAATATATGGAGCTTGAATCGGAACAAAAATGAAAAGATTATGAAATTTCAAAATAGTTGCCCGCTTTTAGATTCGTCGTACATTTTATTTATAGTGAGAGAGAATTTGAGTTTATTTATCTTAACCTGTGCGGCATTCTAAAACCTGAAATTTTGTTGCATTCGTTGGAGCACATGTGTGAATTTTTAAAAGAAGTTTATAAATTAAAAAAAAGTATGTGCGAAGGCTTTGTAGGACAATTGCATGCTTACCAAAGTAGCAAAATTTTAGTTCACTTCATTTTAATCCGTGTAATTAATATTCTTATACCTCAGTTTTAAGAGTTTAGTGTATTTGGTTGGAGCACATGCAGTTGAATTAATTTTAATGTCATTATGTGTAGTGTATGCTCTTTGATGTGTTTGCATGGTTTACAATGCATTCACACGGTTTATTTGTATTCTTAATACATGTAACACGAATCTTCAATGCACTTACAATATGCTTCTGCACATTCATTAGTACTTTTATACCATACATTAGTGGACGCATGAACAAAATTGCTTTGGTGATTTGATGCGATATGCACACTTTGTTAAAATGATTGTGCGGATCGTGATGCACAACAATGCAACTCTATATCTAATTTGGAAAATATGTATCTATAACATGCACCATTCGTTCATGGGGCATATTGTCTATTCATGGGACATGTGCTATCTTCTTTTTTAGCAATTAATGTGGCTGTAAGCTGTATTATTTACTATATTTGGAAGGAAATGAACAATAGAAGATTTGGTGGGAATTATCTATGCAAGACTACTGTTCTGTTAAGTATTAAAAGAAATCTGCATCTGAAATTTATGAAATGGAAGAATTCTACAGAACTGTTGGAGATTTTCTAATGTTCTGGTCGTGCTGGATGCAATTTCGGGTCCCTGTCCCTGTCCCTGTCCCTTCGGTTCAGTCTGCTGGCTTTGACTGGACGATGATGACGCTCCCCTTGCAGACCCCTTGGACGATCTTCGGGCAACCAGGGTTATTCGACTTTTATCACTATTCTGAGTCCAGTCTTTTACGGCTTGGGAGCTGGTTCTCTTAGTTACACTTTTGTTAGTTCCTTTACAGTTTTTAATTTTGTTTTGAGCAGCTTGTATCTGCTGTCAGTCTTTGAGCTCTTTACTTAGTTTAGGCCTTATTTCTTTTGGTCTATTTTTGGTGATTTTTCTCACAGATGTAATTTTTTGTTGATTCTATAGAAGGGCTAAGCCCAAATTTCCCCCCGCAAAAAAAAAAAAAAAAGTGCTCATCATTTCGGGCATTCATACACCCGTGATGTGCAACAAGTTTAACTATTTCTGTCTTATTTATCAATCATTCATGTGATTGCTACAATTTGAGATGTGCTTGGGTCTAACATGGCAATTGTTCACTTGAATGTACTGTACATGGAGCATGCTCGTGAGTTTGCATTTTAAGTTTATTATTACTTGCATTCTATTTGCTTTGTGTGTGTGTTGTGGATCCGATTCTGAGTGTCATGAGTGGGATTCTTTTACATTTGTGTGGCCTATATTTTACTCTAATATACTCCACAGGAGGTTGCTTTTGCTATTTATAAATAGGAGTTTTATTGCAAGCAAACTTTTTAAGTTCATCATAAGTTTTCTATAAACTTTGTTTCAGTTCAAATCCTATCCTTATTTATTCCGACGTATGTCTCATTTAAGAGATCACATAATTCACATTGTGAGTTTGGCATTTGTAATTTTCATTTTTGTTATATTTTTTGTTTGCAAGACATTTTTATTTTGTTATTTTTATGTCCTTTGTTCACATACAAATTCAACAGCTTCACGTCTTCTTATATAGGCGGCATCTTCGGGTGGAAAGGAATGTATGATTCATGTCGTAATACATCATGTCTTGTGAGTATTTTATCCCATCATGTTAAGAAAGGTGTGCATGATTCTTTGTGTGCGTGTTATGAAGTTTGCAATATTTCCCCATAATGTTAATAAAGACGTGCATGATTACTTATATTTGAAAATTTTTCACTATACAAAGGAAAGTGTGTACAAAAGTTTACCCGCTACATCATAAACATCACCTAAGAGTTACCAGCCGTGCTAAGACAAGCACACGTGTGTTTTGCTCGTCGCGACAAAATGAAGATGATGCGAGCATATACATACATACATGTATATATATATATATATATATACATATACCATTTTTTCTTCTTTTTTTCTCTTTCTAGGGAGAGAAATGAGAGAGAGAGATGGGAAGTGAGAGAGAGAAACAAAGAGAAGATTGAGAGAGAGTGAGAGGAGATAGTTACAAAGAGAGGGAAAGAGAGAAATAGGGAGAGGAAGATATGTGATGGAGGGTTGAGGTGATAATGATGTGGCTATGATAAATGCGCAATGGATGTTGATAGGAAACACTTGTAGATCTCAAGTATTTCTTATCAATCTTCGGAAAACAGCGAGCTTTCTCTACCAAAATCCACACAAAATCACAAAAATATTAGATAATTTGTATTATTTGACGAAATAGAAACGGAAAATAGCAAGATACAGTTGATCCTCAATTCGAGAGTAGGATCGATCTCTCCTCCCAAATCTCTAAACGTTGCTAGAGCCCAAAGGAAAACCTAAATCTAAGGGATCTCAAATTTCAGTCAAATTCAAGATGCTCTAACCCTAGGAAAACAAATTATTCAATGCATATAAATCAAAAGGAAATCCCTAAACAGTCCCTACATTCAAATTTTCCTCCAAATCCCTCAAAAATCCTTCCTAAAAGGCTCCGCGGGCTTTGCGGCTCGTGTGACTGTAGCGGGAGGCGGAGAATGTCCGCCTCGTTCGCGCCTGGGCTGGTCCTGCGTGGACCGGTCTAACAATACTCCCCTCCCAAAGATCCACCTTGTCCTCAAGGTGAAAATATGCTCGTGTTCTCGTGGAGTGGCCATCCTTTAGATGGCTGAAAAATCTTACCAAATTGCTGAATCAAGGGTTGCACTGAAAGAGAAACATCCCCTCCCTTCTCTATCATGTTCACATCCAGCTTGTGTAGTCCCACCAAAAAATCTTCCCCCACCTATTGTATGCTTCTAACCATGGTCTTAAATGATACCATGACTTTGGATAGCCTTGCATCTCCCCTTATAACCACCTTTCTCCCATCCACCCTTAATTCCATCGTGAGTGCTCCCCAATTGTCCTTAGTTTCCCCCAAGGTTTGCAAGCACTTCATCCCTAGGATGACATCAGTACTTTCTAACTCTAGTGGGAGAAAATCCTCTCTTATCTGAATCCCCTGGATGGTCAACATCACTCCTCTACAAATCCCCTGGCCTTTCTCCACCTTCCATGTACCCATGATCACCCCATAATAACCAGTGTCCATCAACTTTACTCCCAGTTGATTGTAAAGTTGATGGACGACCTAAATGGAAATGAAATTATGGGTAGCCCCACTGTTAATCAAAACTACCACCTCTATGCCTTCTATTTCCCCCTTCACCTTCATCGTATGATTCGAAGTGAATCATACTATTGAATTCTGGGAGGCCTCCGCCACATCCATATGCAACTTGTCATACATCTCTCGCTTACCCCCCTCTTCAGTTTCCTCATCATCACAGACGGTGAGAACCTGAAGAATTTGATCCCTATACTCGTGCCCTGGAGTATACTTCTCGTCATACCGAAAACATAACCATTTTACCCTCTTCTTCTGCCTCTCTTTCTTTGTCAGCCTCTTGAAATCTTCTCCACTCCATCCTATTGGCTTCTCCGTGGTGTTCTCATTAATGTTGCCTGATGCAGGCCCTTGGGTGCTAAAAGAGTGGTAGTCGTCTTGTAAGGGGCCTTGTGAGCTGCTGCTCCTGGCTCTATTCTCTAGATTTTTCTGATTTTCAACTAGCTATGCTAACTTCATGGCCTCTCCCAAGTCCCGCAGCATCAGGACTTTCACTGCAGCTCTGATTTCTACCTTTAGCCCCTTCATGAAGTTCCCCTCATTGAATGAAATTGTTTAGAAAATATAATCAAATGAGTGTTTTTTCTTTTTTCACAATTCTCTATTTGGTTACATTATTGCTGTATTTTCTGCAATTGAAATTTAATTGAGAGTTTAAAAAAATTTAAGAATGCCTGCAAATCTTGGAAAGGTCAGGATCTTGATAGAGGCCCCTGCAGGAGTTGCAATTATTTGATAGCCATCTGATCCTCATTTTTATAGCAACCGAAATCTTCTTGCTATTTGCTGTATAAATTTTGATTAATTTGGTGAGAGAATATAAACGAGGATGGTCAGGTGGATGAGCGGTTTCACTCTTAGAGACAGATTACGAAATAAGTATATACGTAAAAAGATTGGAGTAACTGCAGTGACATATAAGATTATAGAGAGTCACTTTAGATGGTTTGGATACATAAAATGTTGGCATTTTGATGTTCCGATTAGGAAAGTAGATGTATTAGATTTAGGTTTTGTTTGGGACGGTTTTTTTACTGCTACTTAAAATGGAGTTTTAATAAAAAAATTAAAAATTTTGTTTTAAAACTTCATTTTAAGAAGCAATAAAAAAGCCGTCTCAAATGAAGCCATGGGACAATTTTCTTACTGCTTCTTAAAGCAGCATTTTAGTACAAAAAATAAAGTTTTTGTACGAAAAAAGCAGCTTTAAGAAGCAATAAGAAAGCCATCTCAAACAAAACCTTACACTCTATTAAGAAAGGAAGAGGTAGACCTAAAAAGATTTTGTTAGAAATATTTATTAGATTTAAATAAGAATTTGACCGTTAACAGTACAAAATGGAGAAAAAAGAGTATAAAATGGAGAAAAAAGATTCATGTTGCTGATCCCACGTAGTGAAATAAAGGATTGATGTAGGATTGATGTAGGTGTTGTTATTGTTGTTTGGCGAGAAAATATAGAAATTCGCTACATGATTAATTGGGAAGTGATCAAGAAACATGCAGCAACATTAAAACTGGAGTTGCAGTGATTCATTAGATTGTTTTATGATAAAGACGAATCTGATTCGATTGACTCATTCAGACAGAGATACGTCCTGTAGTTATGGATAACATTATGTGTCATGGAGAGATAAGGCAGAAATCATTGATATCCTGTAGTTTCCCAACTCAGCTACATGACCTGGAACCTTACAAACTAAATTGGACACTTGGAAGCTTCTCTATGTGATGGAAGGGCCAATGACTATTTCTGAAGCTTAGATCACTATTATTATACATGTTCGGGTTACGATCAAAGGATCGTTTTCGGACGACGGTGGTCTGAGAATTATAGTCTGAGTAATGGTGAACAGAGAGTTAGGTGATGGTGAATAGAGGATAATAGTCTGGTAATAGTGATAAGAGGATTGAAATTGATGATGGTGTAATTTCACATATTAGAAATGAAATATTAAAAAGAAAATAGAGACAGATAATTCAAAAATGTTTTTTTTTTAAAGTGAAGCATCAATCATTTATGCTAATTATTATATTGAATTCAAAAATTACATAATTTTTTGATTCATATCTAATCATCAGTAAAAAAATCAGAGGAAAAATGAAGAAATATATATTAATTAGTTGTTCAATTTTGAATATAATTGATCATTTTAATCATATAATTTCATTAATAATTTTTTATTTATTTTCCATATATTTATTTTAATTCGAGCTAAACATAAGTTACACCCGAACGAACAAACAAACCAAAAAAGAACTAATCTTGAACACACTATTCATAAATAATTTGAAACAAGAGTAGAACTCTAATAAATTAATTTTTGAACAAATAAAATATGAACAAACAGTAAATTTGCTCGAAATCGCTAAAAAAAAAGTCCTTATGAGAGAAAATTAAGATAAATTCATACGCATATTAAATACATAAATTTTGAATTTAAAATATTTTAATTGAAAATTAAAACTCTCAATTAATAGATCAAAATGACCTGCATTACTGCATCTTATTAACCTCATAAAAAATAAGTAACTTCCCTAAGAGATACCCTAATTAAGAATTAATTAATTAATTAATTTATCCTTATGCACGTTTTTTTTTTTATTTTAATACTCTCATTCCTCATATAATTCAACTTCCCAATCAATCATTTGAATTCCATTTTTTAATCCTTCTGATGTACGTCTTCAAACATTATTGCTCAAAAGTACTCCATAAATTCCATAATTTATGAGCATGATTTTGCAAAGCGTACATTATAATATAAAATTATAAATTATTTATTAGCAAATGAAAACTTGGTTAGGAGAATAATTGGATTTGGCCTATGTTAAGAAAATTAGAGCTAGACCTAAAAACATTTAGCTAAAAAATATTTAAAATGATCTTTTTTAAACAAGAATTTAACTCTTGACAGAACATAACGGAGAAAAATGAATCATATAATCGACCCCACAGTCAAATAAAGATTTGATGTTATTATTGTTATAAATAAAAAAATAAAATAAAATCACCTCTTGAGATATTTTTTTAATTTCTGAATGAAATATATATATTATGAGTGTCAATATTTGACAGGATCCAAAAATTTAGGGTTAGGGTCAACCCGGACCCGAAACGGGTTAGGTTCGGGTTAAAAAATTTGACACGTTTCAAAATTTGGGTTGGATTTGGGCTGACACTTTGACCCGAAATTGATTTGTTTTTTACCTAAAAACTCGTTTTTGACCCGAAAACCCTAGAATGACCCGTTTTCGACCCGAAAAGTAGAGATTGACCGTTTTTTGACCAAAAAATTAGCAATTTTTTCACGCCACCGGGTCATGTCGGATTAACCTGGACCCGAAGCGAGTTTGGTTCATGTCTGAAATACCAACCCATTTGTAAAAATAGGTCGGGTTCGGGTTGACCCGAATAGTGCCAGTTCAGTTTCGGGTTCGACCCGAACCCGACCCATGACCTAAAATTGACACCCCTAATATATAGTAGGATGCATGCATGCGTGCATGATTCATGCCCATACTTTTATATATATATATATATATATATATATATATATATATATATATATATATATATATATATATATATATATATATATATATATATATATATATATTAAATTACATTTAGTGTCTCAATCATTCTGATTAAGATTGACATTAACGTCAAAGTAACTATCTTTACGCAAAATCATCTATAAAGAAGGATAAGATATGGTGGAAGAAAATCTTAATGATAGAGAGAGAGAGAGAGAGGGAGAAATTATATAGTAAGTAGAAGGCAACACTCATCCACTCCTTGCAAAATTTTCATTAATAATGGAGATATTACTCTATAAATCATCATATTTATCTTTAGCAAAGGATTGAGTTGGTTAGGATGGTAGAAATTGCAAGCAATACAAAATAAATGGTTGGGACCATATATAATATGCCATTCTTTACGTGATTATGAAGGCCAAGCAACTTATATGTTACAACTAATCTCATAATATTCTCTTCCTTCCTTTTAGTTAAGGCTAAGAGTAATTACTAAGCTAATCATATTGACTTCTTTTGGAAATTAAATAAGTGGTTAAACTACCCAATTTATATTGTATATAATATGCTATAAGTTTGAAAGGATAATCAAATCATGCTAATAAAAGATAAATGCTTCATTTGAGACAGCTTTCTTATGCTTTCTAAGACTTCGTTTGGGACGGCTTTTTTAGTGCTTCTTAAAACGGAGTTCTAGTACAAAAATTCAAAATTTTGAACTAGAAATCCGTTTTAAGAAGCACTAAAAAAGCCGTCCCAAACGAAGCCTAAAACAGTTTTTTAGTTATAAATTTTCTACTAAAAAGCTGTTTTAGAAAGAGTAAGAAAGCTATTCCAAATGAATCATAAGTATGAACCTACCTAATTGCATTAATTTTAATTTAATTGAATGTTGAAATCACTTAAAACAAATTAATTAGGATCGATTGATCAGTCAAAATTAATTTTGTTTAGCTTGAAATTAATTTGATATGTTTATATAAGTGATTAGTTATTTGGTTTTCAACAACCTCACAATTGTAGAAAAGTGCATGCTTAATCATCAAATAATGACCAAAGATTTTCTACTTTGTTAGGTTAAATTTTGTTTATTTAACAAACACCAAAGAAATTAATCTAATTAGAGTTCTAATTATTGACAAAACATCAGTTAACATCAGTTAATTAAAAAAAATTCTAGGGATGCTTACTGGTTTCTTACCAACTCTTAACAGTCTTGACTCATTGATCACAATTTAATATAGATTAAGCTTACCATGAAACATACATATATTAATATTAAAAATTATCATTTGGCAATAGCTTGTGTATAACTTAAATAAATATTTTGAGTTTATTTTTTAAGTGTTTGTTTGGGATCCTTTTTATTTTTTATTTTATTTTATTTATATTTTATGTAGAGTAAAATATATTATCATCTTAAAAATATTTTTTTTTTTAAATATCGAGTAAGTTAATTTATATGGTGGTGCATGTGATTGTCGACAAGGCAATCATTATGACCGATGAAGTGATTGCAACAGTAATAGTTAGCGGGGGCAGGGGTACGTAGTTATGATCGTCTACGATAATTATTTTTAAAAATACTCAAAAGATGATAAAATTATATTGAGTATTTTTAAAAATAACTTTTACTTTAAAAAAATAACATGATTTATTTAAAAAAATCAAAATAAAAAAAATACATAAATTAAATAGAAATTAAAAAAATAAAATAAAATTGATCCTAATAAAGCCCTTATGATTCAATAAAAGAATAGCTACACTCGATATTATATTTGATTTGGTCATTGATTGAGAAGAGAATAAAATCATTATAAATTGTAGATAATGATGACATTTCATTAAAAAATAAGAAAAAAGCCCTAATTTGGCTAACTTTTTTTTTTTTTTTAATCTCAACTCTTGCAAAGTTTTCAAATTAAAAAAAAATTGATGCCATCATGCAACACAAATAATAATTTGAATGCACCCACCGATGCTTAGTTTGGTTAGTGGGCGAGTGCGGTTGGGTACCCCCAACCCGTGCTCAAATTCCCTCGAGCGGCAACGCCTCTTAAGTGGGATCTAATCAAGTGCGGACCAGGAGGTTTCTGGATTAGGTGCCTCTTCTAGGTTAGCCGAGGGATTATTTAGGCCGCCAAGCCCCTCCTAAGGGGATGACATCGAGTAGATACCCCAATTCAAAAAAAAAAAAAAAAAAAAAAGAATGCTTAAAATAACAAGCAAGTCCATCAATATTATGTCATGGTCATATCATTACATCTCCTTGCAAAGCAAATATGAAACGCTATTGATTCACTCATGTTATTATTTCAAGCTACATAAGGATATGATCTTGCTAATATAAAAATAAACTTTGACAATGTTTATATGTTGAAGCAACAAATTTATTGAACTCACAATCCAATTTGCACATGAAGCATTTTGACTTGCAATTAAAAAATTAATCATTTGATTAATTAATCCATTTATTAGTTTATTTGTCAAAAAAAAAAATTGAACAATTGAGTTACTTACAAGTAAATTTACTTGTTGAAGTAAAAATATATATATATATATATATTTTTTTTTCTTTAAATTAATTAAGAGAAAAAAGGTACATATTGACATGCCAAGTACCATAATCATATATACATTATTATTATTATGGAGAATGAATCATGATTCATTAGGTAAGAATTTGCTAAAATTAAAAAAAGGGTGTTGAAGTTTATGAGTAAAAAATATTAGTAATGCATGAATGAGGCTGCATAATATTTTTATGAAAATTTAAGTAAAATAAATTGTAAATTACTAATTTATTTAAAATAAATAAATGATATTTATATTATATTTATCTTAAAATAAATCTAATGATTGTGAAATATATTATGATTATTATAATTTATTATCATTTTTTAAGAAATTAAAGGTTTCTACCTAAATTTTCTTGCAAGACAATCAAATTAAGTAATGATTTTTAATTAAATTAATTTATTAGTATTATTTTTAATGACAACCAATGTGGATGTGGAGATAGATGGACCATAATGGCATTCACAGGTGGAAATGTCCAAATTGGGCCCCACATTTTACCTAATATTGAATACCCTTCAATATTGTTGCCTAACTGTTTTAACATAAATAAAAATAATTGAATAAGTGATTAATAGCATGAAAAAAAGGTCATAATAAAGTTGATATTAACTCAAAAAAAAAAAAAATTGTTACATAAAATTCAAGTAAGAATGATGGATATTATGTGAAGGTTTGAGCTGATTGAAAGCCAATCATTTTTTTTAAAAGAGAGTTTTATTTAAGAAGTTGTTTGATTTGAAGTAAAGTCAATGTAAAGTATGTCAAATGCAGGGTTTTAAGATTATTGGTGTTAGATGATGACGGCCACTGCCAACCTCCAGCCTCCGTCGCTATCCTCGTCGCCGCCGATAGCTATAACCAGTCTCCACTTGATGCCTCTGGTCAACGACCCGCCTCCTATGGCCACCACCACCGCCATTGTCGGCAACTGACTATCGTTATTCACTACAGGAAATTCAACTATTAACGGTGGTTTTTTCCGGCGGTTAACCTAGTATTACAGGCAGTTAAAAAAAAACCGGCGGCTTTTAGGCGGTTCCTAAGCCGCCGGAAAAAACGGCGTCGGAAATCGTTGCCGGCGGTGTTTTTCCGGGGGGTTTTTTTCCCCGACGGCTTTCCGGCGGCCTATATCGCCGGTTATTACCGGATTTATTACCGGCGGCGTTCCGGCCGTCAAACCGCCTGAAAGCTTACCGACAGCTAATCGGCGGTCCTCGCCGACGGCATTGCCGGCGGTTATAGCAGCCAGCGTGCGTCAAACAATCGCCGGAAAGCATCGGCAAACCGCCGGTAAAATACCGGCGACTACCCGGCGGTCATCTCCGACGATATTGCTTGCGGTAGACACCGCCGGTATGTCGCCGTATAACCGCCGGGCGACGTCGGTAAACCGCCGGTAAAATACCTGCAGTTAAAAGAAATTTCCCGAGGCGTCAATCAACCATCCGGTATCGTCATTTCTAGCGGCCAAAACACGGTAACCATCGGTAGACCTCCAAAAATTTCGGCGGTTTGATTACATTTCTGGCGGCGTAAAATAAACCATCCGGTATCATTGTTTATGGCGGCCAAACCGCTGGTTGGCCGCCGGAAACCTGTAGCATCTGAAAAAAAAATGGCAGCCTCCCCTCTATTTGAGGGAGGTTCACCCTAAACTCTAAACTCTGCACAGAAAGCAATAACAACAAGTTTTGGGTAACACGTTGATATATTCAATCAATTATCATAAATATATACATAAGTAAAACCAATAAAGTCATTAAAACAATCTCAGGAAATATTATACTCAGTTTTAATACTTAGCATCCTCACTGCAATGGATAATTCTGAATGGGTACTGCAACCATCCCAAATTAGTTTTTGAGTTGCATGTAATAACTCAAAGAATTTTTGGATTTAGGCATTTGGTGGCTCTTCCACACTAGCCCTTAAATTAGGACCTGCTACATCAAAAATAAATTCTTCATAGGGTCTACTCATTTGATCTTCATCAAATGTTTCATAAATTGTTGATGAACCGGCATGAGCATCTTTGTTTGGCTCGTACTCGCCATGTGATGTCCAAATCCAGTAGTTTGGAAGAAATCCCCTACGATATAAATCAAGCTTCACATCATCGGACTTAAGGAATGCTTGATTTTTATGCTTCGAACATGGGCATCTAAACATTTTATCAAACTGCAAGGAAGACAGTTAAGATGCAACTTGAATGAAAGCTTCAACTCCCTGTATAAATTCAGCTGTCAATCCTTTTCGACCCGACAACAATTTGTTATACATCTAATATCTCTCTTCTTGGATAGTCATTTGGACGTTGAAGCAAATGTCTCCCTACATAGTTATGAAAATATTTATTAGAACACATGTGTAAACCTTAACAAGTGTACGCGCTATACTTTAAAATAAATATACTAAACTTGAATAGGAATGCATTGTCTACCTCTACCTTTATTAACATAAGTCAAATCTAATACCTCAACTTTCCTTATCGGGTCATCAGAAGCCTCCGTTTAATGTCAATAAACCATGTAAAGCGACTCTCTCTAATCTTATCTTCCATTGGACCTAATCCAACCTTATCACGTATATGCTCACTTCATATCCTATCTCTAAGGGCCAAGCCACTCATCATTCTCTTTAATTTATTGACCACGATTCGACACCATAAAGCATTGCATATCTCGCCACCATCTTATAGAATTTTTATTAAAGTTTGAGGGAGACTATTCTATCACACAAGACATGATCGCTGCCTCACAAATGGACCCGTTGTGCACTTCCGTTTGGAGGTATTAGGTTGAGTCAGCAGTCATCGTTAGATGTTTAATTAAATGACTCAAAATGGATAAAACTTGGACCATCAATCAACTTGGACACAAATTTGGATAAAATTTCGATCATATTTGACTTAAATGTTTGGAAATTTTTCACACCAAATCCAAAACCCGATTCATTCCTCCATTTCAACCATCAAACTTGAATTGTGCTGATAATATCCCATTCTATTTCACCATCACTCTGAACAAAAGATCCAAGATATCTAAAATGTGTATCTTATTAATGACTTGATCGCCAAAAGTCATAATCCCCTCACTATGTCTATTTCCACTAAAATTACACTCTATATATTCAGTTTTAGATGTACTCAAGCGAAAACCTTTAGACTCTAAAGTTGACCTTCATAATTCAAGTATAAGTAAAGTACTTGGTACATCCTCTTGCAAATGTATAGTGAGAACATCCATGACTAAAACAAAAAATATATGGACTTAAGGCTGATCCTTGATGTAATTCAACTGAATAAGGAAAGTAATGTAACCACCTCGTGTCATGTTAAAAGTTAAATTCTCATATAAATCTAATAAAGAAATATCATTTCTAATATTTTCTAACCAAGTCTTTTAAGGTTTACCTCTACCTTTCTTAACATAAGCCAAATCTAATACCTCAACTTTCCTAATGTCATTTCTAATATTTTTTAACCAAGTCTTTTTAAGTCTATCTCTACCTTTCTTAACATAGGTTAAATATAATACATCTACTCTCCTAACCGGGTCATCGAAAGGCCATTATTTTATGTGACCAAATCATCTAAGGCGACTCTTTCTAATCATATCTTCCACTAGATCTATTATTAATACTCTAATTAATGACTTGATCACCTAAAGTCACAATCCACCCACTAGATCTATTATTACTAAAATTACACTTAATATATTCAATTTTAGATCTACTCAAACGAAATCCTTTAGAATCTAAGGTTGACCTCCATAATTCAAGTTTACCTTCAACTCTCTCTCTAGTCTTATCAACAAGAAGAATATAATCACCAAAAAGCATACACTAGAGTACAACCTCTTGCAAATGTCTAGTGAGAACATATAATCACCAAAAAGCATATAAAAATATATCACCTATCGAAGGAGCACGGTGTGTTCGTCGGCGGTGTGTTTGTGGGAGTTCGACAGCGGCCTTGCAAGGAGAGTTCGAGGGTGGCCGGTGTGGGGTCGGCGGCCGGAGACAGGTCATTGGCGGTTGTCAAGCCGCTCGATCGCGCAAGAGGCGGGCGGAGGCGACGGGGGAGCTCGGCCGAAGAGAGATAAGGGAAGAAGAGAAATGAAATGGGAGGTTCGGGCTGGTTCATTTTAGGGCTTTTACCGTCGGCTTTCGGCGGCTTACGCCGCCGGTAATAAATTCACTTATTACCGGCGGTTTTAGCCGCCAGTACACCGCCGGTCATAATAAAGTCCGACAGTTAATCCGGAGATTTTATGATCGCCGCTAGTTCCGGCGGCATATGCTTGAAGAACCCGGTATTAACCGGCGGCCAAACCGCCGGCTAAACCGCCGTTATTACCGGTGGCTAGACAACCGCCGGTCTAGGCCGCCGGTAACAGCTGAATTTCCTGTAGTTATTTTTGAACTTTTACACTGTATTCATTTTACTTTAACCTAAAAAAAAAAAAATTCTCATTGATCATTTTATACTTATCCAAACAACTTCGAAATATTTTTTTTTTAAATTATATATTTTTTATATTTATTTTTGTTCCAACCAACCAAATAACTCCTAAGTCATTTATGTGAAATAAAAAGAACATGTCAGAGTGTTATTTCTTGGTTACATATAAAATTTTAAAGTGTAGTTTTATTTTATATTTGTTAAATTGATGAATTTATTAAAGTGTTTTTTAAACATTTTGTTTTCATAGATTATTATGTGAAAAAATAAACTTATTTTAAATTGCAAAATTTTAAATATTAAGCTTTATAAACATACCTAAAAGAGTTAGAAAAAAGGTAATATTAAATAATATTAATAAAATTTTAAATTTATTAATATTTATGAGAGCTCAAAAGGCTTAAAGAATCTCGAAACTCCACATGAGCACCACTATAATTTCAACACCGACTATTATTGCCAGACCACCACCGAACTAGCACTCCACAATTGCCTTGCTGCCATTACCAGACTACTATCAAGTCACTATCGGATCACTACTTTCTAAATACAGTTCTTCGACCAACATCACTCATATGTGATCCTCTAGTCAACATCACCCTACTATAATCCTTAAACTGCCATCACAAAATTACAACCCTCCAACCGCCTTCTCTTAGCAGTTGTCCTCAAGCCACTATCACTCTTCTATGGCTCTCTGACCATCATTGCTCTCTTACAGTCCCCAACCATCTTGATTCGACTATAATTCTCTTATCACTATTACCTGCCTACGATCCACAAACCACCATCGCTTGCCTATGGTGCTTCGACCTTCATCACCCATCCATGTTCTTCCAATATTTGTTGCTTGGCTATGATCCTTAGACATTCATTGCCCAACTATGACCCTGCAAAAACTATTGTCTAATCATGATTCTTCGACCATCATTACCTGACTACATTCCCTTATAACCTATAATCCTCTGATTGTTATCGCATGGCTAATGCCCACAGACTTTGTCACCTAACATCACTAGTAAGATTGTTGCAAGCCGTTAACTCTAACTCTTACTACCATATTAGCACTAAGATTTATGCTAGATTTTTTTATCTCTAATTTCCTCTCCTCAAAGGACTTCGAACAAACCAACAAACAACGATATCTTAAATATAGCTCTTATGTTATATGACTCTTCCAACTTCTATCGCGTAATATGATTACTACATTGCATGAATGACTTCTTTCGAAGAAGAGCATTATTTGTAATTGATTACATCGGCAATGTATCGCGATTCTTCTATTTTTCAAATTTCCTCATAAAATTTTGATATCTCTCGCAACTCATCGTCCATCTTTATGTGTTGGATCATCATATAATGCTAATTAAGACAATAAATTCTCTAACTTTACCTTCCTCAAATATTCTATCATGCAAAAATATTAGAAAACAAAAATTATAACATCACAATTAAGTGCTGTATTAGTTTAAGCATTTGTTAATTAACTGTGTTGCATGGCTCCATCAACTTGTGAACATCAACTACTCTATTAAAGATTATTAATGTGACTAAATAATCTTAATTATGACATCCTAACAAACAAACTTATTATTTTATTTTTTGCCAGTATTAAATGTTCAAAATTAATTAGATCTCCAAAGAACCAGCCAATGCTTTAATTAAGGCTTTGTTTGGGACGATTTTCTTACTGCTACTTAAAGCAGCTTTTTAGTACAAGATATAAAATTTTTATATTACAAAATTGCTTTAAGAAGCAGTCAGAAAGTTGTCTCAAACGAAGCCTAAATAAGTTTAAATTTTGAATTTTTTTATTTTTATTTATTATTTTGAGCATAATGAACACTTAAATCGGGCCCACAATATCATCTAATTTAGAGATAAATTGAAATTATAAAGATGAGAGTTATGAGAATAATTTTAAAAACTATAATTCAAATTTGTGGCCATCAATAAAATTAACAAAAATTGAAATTTTATTGAGCTTATCAAAATTTAAATGATAATATAGCAAATGAAGATAATTAGATATTTATTTTATAAGTATATTAAATTTTAATATTATACATAAAATTGTCCTGTAAATCATCGATCACACGATCATGATCCCATGGCTCTGATCAAGCTCACACACTATCAAACCTATTTTTTTTTGAAACCTAGCTAAACTATGGCGATTTAAAAATATATATAATATATTTATGGCGATTTTAAATACAATATTATTATATTATATAATATTTTTTAAGATTGAAAATCAAATTTGCATAGCTATTTTTCATATAAATAATTTAATAAATAATAAATATAAATAATTAGTAGCTTTTTTTAGATATCATGGAGCAGGTAATTAATGCTTAATAAAGAATTATTCTTTTTAAGAATTCAATAATGAATTATTATCTGCCAGAAGCTGTTGGCCAGTGCAATAAATATATTATTTTTACATTGGAAATGACACATTCCTTTTTAGGGTTAGCGAAGTTGGACAGAGTTTAATTTACATAATATTTTAAATAAAAAATAAATATTTTACTCAGATTAAATTCATAATTGAAATCATTTTGTGTTTAGTCAAATTGATCAAAATAATTTGATTTTAAATAATTTTGAAATTAATTTTGAGCAAATTTGAAATTAATTTTGAGATGTTTTGAAATTAATTTATAGTTAAATGAATATATTAATATAAATACTACATTATGTTATATGCATCATATATTTCAGGTAAATATTTGTTTAAATTTAGAGTCAACCTAATCAAAGAGAGATTATTGGGTTAGGTCACCAGATACAGCATATATTCGGTACTCGGTACTGTTCAGTACTGAGCACAGTACCAAATAGGAGGTGATGTGACACATTTTTATTGGGCACTGAACACGTTCGATGACCTGACCAAATAATCGGTCCCTAATCAATAGAGGGAGTGGGGACAAACTAGAAATTGGTGGTGAGTTTTTAGGGGAGTTTGAATTTCTTGCCATGATAAATTTCGTGCAAACTTCGTTCTTTTTTTAACGTCTTTATTTTACACATTGAATAAACATAATCTTAAGTATATTAATGCTTGGTATATCAACATAAAATATATTCAATCAAGTACATATTTTGTTGTAAGTATTTAAGTTAAAAAAGTTTTAAACTGAAAACTTGGGCCATTGTCGATGAGCTGTCATTGTCAAATCAGCACCGCTATATTATTGTTCCCAAGCCATTATTGTAGTTTGATGTATGTGGGTCAAACCCCGACTCGAACTCGACACAAAGACTTGATTTTGGACCCAGAAATTCAAAAATGACCTGGTTTTGACCCATAAAATTGAAAGGTACCTTCACAGGGAGCATACTCCCATTGTTGCTTCCAATCAAAATGTTTAACTTCCGATCCAATCGGAACTTCAGAAGTGAACGTCGTTTGAGGAGCGAAGTTGAACAACAACGAAGGAGCCGGCGAGGTGGTTACTCCTTCATAGCGAGCGAATTCCAATCGTTGGTTCGTTGCTTCTGATCAAAATGTTGTAACTTTTGTTCTGACCGGAATGAATGTCGTCCAAGGAGCGAAGCCGAACACTAACGAAGGAGCCAGCGGCTACTCGTTCACAGCGAGCGAACTCCCGTCGTTGCTTCCGATCAAAATGTTTTAACTTTCAATCACTCCGGAAGTGAACATGATCCAAGGCGCGAAGTTGAACAGGAACGAGGCTGCTACTCCTTCACAGCGAGTGAACTCCCGTCATTGCTTGTGATCAAAATGTTGTAACTTCTGATCACTCCGGAAGGGAACGTCGTTCAAGGAGCTAAGTCGAACAGGAACGAAGGAGCCGCAGCGAGGCGGCTACTCCTTCACAGCAAGTGAACTCCCGTCATTGCTTTCGATCAAAATGTTGTAACTTCTAATCACTCCGGAAGGGAACGTCGTCCAAGGAGCGAAGTCGAAAAGGAACGAAGGAGCTGATGGTGAGGCGGCTACTCCTTCACAGTGAGCGAACTCTCGTCGTTGCTTCCGGTTAAGATGTTGTAACTTCCGATCCGACCAGAAGGGAACGTCGTCCAAGGAGCAAAGTCGAACAACAATGAACGAAAGGGAGAAAGTTGCCTTCATAGAGAGCGAAGTCAAACAACAACACACTTTTCGGGTTAGGTTCGGGTCCGAAAAATCACCCCGTTTGCAAAAACAGGTTGGGTTCGGGTTGACCCGAATAGTATCAGCTCAGTTCTGAATTCGACCTGTGACCCGAAATTGACACCCCTAGACTTTCATGTCGTCAAACTACATCGCATGGCCATAACTGCCTTCCATCAGTTGACACTAATGCATGCAGTCACTTGACGGTCGTGCCCCATTATCAACTAACAATAATGATCTTTATCCCTCAAACACCTTTGCACATTATCAATCGACATTGACAATCATCACAGTATGCCAACTATGCATTTTAGATTTTATAGTACCACTTCATCCAATTTTGGGAAATTGTAGACTTTTCTAATCTTGATGTGGTCATCTTTATGGTCATTTTGTGAGAGTGACGAAGCAGGAAGGAGAAGGGCTTGAATGAACAGAGATGATGAAAGGAAAAGTAAAATATTATTATTCATTCTCAAAGTATATTACAGGGTGTCTATATATATAAGTAGCTGTGAGAAGGAAGAGACAAACAGTATATGTGGGACAAAACATATGGCTGCTTATACTTATATTCTCCCTCAAATTATGCATTCGGTGATTGAATGGATAATTTGTTACATAAATATTCAAACCGAGAGACCGCGAACGGCTTAGTTAAGATGTCCGCGATTTGCTCCTGTGACGAGATGTGTTGTATGGAGATGTTATTGTTGAGGATGTGATGACGAATGAATTGAAAATCAATCTCGATGTGCTTCGTGCGGGCATGAAACACCGGATTCTTGGCTATTGCAATTGCGGAGATGTTGTCACATAAGATCGTGGTCGGTGCCTTCTGAGGCAGCTGGAGTTCATCGGCAAGTCGTCGTAGCCAAAGAACATCTGAGGTAGCAGCAGATAAAGCGCGGTACTCGGCTTCGGTAGAAGATTTTGCTACTGTAATTTGCTTCTTTACCGACCAAGAGATCAAGTTTGGTCCCATGAATGTACAGAATCCAGATATGGACTTGCGATCGGTGGTGTCCGAGGCCCAGTCTGCATCAGCGAATGTGCGAAGGTTGGTGTCGCCGGCTATGATCGGTAGACCATAGGAAACAGTGCCTTTAACATACCGAAGTATGCGTTTCAGTTGTTGAAAGTCACGGTCAGTCGGAGCCTGCATTTGTTGACACACCTGATTAACTGCGAATGCAATGTCAGGTCGTGTGATGGAAAGGTATTGAAGAGCGCCAGCTAGCCTACGGTAGAGAAATGCGTCGTGAAAAGGTTGGCTGTTTGGCAGTTGATGTTTGGATGCTGGAGCGATAGGGGTAGGTACCGGTTTGCAAGTTGAAAGACCGGCTTCCTCAAGTAGTTTCTGAGCATAATGTGTGTCACGACCCGACCCGAGACGAGACGGATCCCGCCCGCGCCGGATCGCGACGGAGAAAATAGCTAACCAGGATCTGGCTTTGGATTAGGTTACTGAACGGATCTTCCAAATTCTTAACTCAACAGAAGCGCACAGAACAACAGAGCTACTAAAAACATCAAATGCAGCGGAACAAAACATCTATCTTTTCATTTCCTCAAAATAATCATCTACAGAACAATACATGGCTTTCAACAGAAAGAAAGACAGAACAGGAAAGCCATGACTGTACAAAAATCAAAAGTACAAAAGTACCTAATCTGATCAGACTCTGAAATCTAATCCTGGACTTCCTTGCCCTTCCCAGAACCTGAAAACCATCAGAAAGCAAGGGTGAGCTCAACAGCTCAGCAAAGCAACAAACCACCAATCTAAATCCTCAGAAAACAAAACCAAACTTATCAGACAGAAATCAGATCAGAAGTCGGAACAGAATCGGAAATCAGAACTTATACGGACAGATATCAAAGCAGAAATAGAATCGTACAGATCAGATCACAGAACAGAATAAACTCAGCAGAGTCGGAAACAGAAATCAGAATCGTACGGATCATATCATATCATAATCACAATTTCGTACAGAACAGAACAGATACAGAAAGTAGTACAGATACATATAGCTAAATGCCCTGACACTGACGGAATCTCTACGGATTCCGGCCCCTTATGCCTCCCTTCCCAGACACTGACTGAATCTCATAGGATTCAGGCCCCTTATGTCTCCCTTTGTGCTCACGGCACCAAAACAGATGTGCTTATAGCACCAAAACAGAATTCATCGGATCCGGAACAGAACAGATATCAGATTTCAGATTGAGCTCATTTCAGATTTCCCTTTTCACTAACTGGATCTCATAGGATCCAGGCCCCTTATAGCTCCCTTTTTATAGCTTATACACATAGCATTTCAATTCAGAAGAAATACGGACAATTCAGAAATTACCCAAAAATCGGGCAGCACAACGGCAGTATACGGAATTTACACAAAAATTCCTGCAAAGAAAATTTACCGAATTCGCACAGAATACAGATAATCACATTTCAGAACCTTTATTCTACTGCACAGATAAATTCCAATTTCACAGAAAAATCCGGTCGACTAAAAACACAGTCGAATCAAAAATACCCGGACGAAAATCTTCAGAAAATAACCAAAATGTGCACACTCGGCACGTCAACAATATACAGAAAGTTACGCGGTAAAAACTGAACCGATCAAAAGATACGGACGAAAATCGCTAACGGAAACAAAATCCGGACAGAATATACCGCCAAACACGACGGAACTGAAAATTGAGAAAGGTAGAATGTGCCTTACCTCGAGCACAGCAAATTCCTCAACAGTCACTTCGATCGAAAACGGCTCCGCGTCGTCCGAAAATCCACTTTTCTCCAAAATCCCACGACTTTCTCTCTCCTCAGATATTTAATTTTTATTTTCTGATTTTTCTCTCTCTTCAAAACGACTGAAATCAGCCTTATACTACACAGATCGGCCCGGCCGATCGCAGCATCGTCCCGGGACGATCTGACCAAAAAGATCGGCCTGGTCTCCCTTCAGGGCTATTGCATGGACGATATTTTCTACAGTGCCGATCGGCCTGGCCGATGTCTCCAATCGGCCCGGCCGATGCATGCAGAAAATCACCTGGAGCAAAACTGGGCAAAATCTGGAGCTGAATTTTCACTGATCGTCCCAGGACGATCCCAGATCGTCCTGGACGATACTGGAGCAGATTTTGATATTACAATCTCCCCAACTCAGAAAAAATGTCGTCCTCGACATTATCCAGTCCAAACTCAGTCAAAACAAGTACGGGTACGACCGTCTCATATCAGACTCCTTCTCCCAAGTTGCTTCCCGTGCAGTCCGGTGCTTCCACTGGACTTTAACCATCGGAATCTCTTTATTTCTTAACTTTCGGACGTCGTACGCCAAAATAAGCTCTGGCTCTTCCTTGTACGCCAGATTCTCCTGAATCTCCACCTCATCAGCTGACAACTTCTTCCCAGAGTCTGAAACCCACTTCCTCAGAGTGGATACATGAAACACATTATGCACATCCGGCATAGATTCAGAGAGTAATAACTTGTAAGCAGCTTTTCCAATTCTTTCCAAAATCTCAAATGGTCCAACATACCTTGGACTAAGCTTGCTTACCTGACCAAATCTGCTCACACCTTTCATCGGGCTGACTTTGACGTACACAAAGTCACCGACCTGAAATTCAACAAATCTGTGCTTCTGATTGTAATACTTCTGCTGACGATCTTGAGCGGCTTTCAATCTTTCTCTTATCAAATTGATCTTCTGAGCAGTTTCATCAGCAAAAGTGGCCCCCAAAGCCTGTCTATCTCCGAAGGAGGTCGGAGTCAAAGGAGTACGACACTTCCTGCCATACAGAGCCTCGTACGGTGCCATACCGATACTGGACTGAAAACTGTTGTTATAGGCAAATTCAATCAACGGAATATGATCCTCCCAACTTCCGCTAAAGTCCAGAACACAAAGCCTCAACAGATCTTCCAGTACCTGAATCGTCCTCTCAGACTGTCCGTCGGTCTGAGGATGAAAGGCTGTACTGAAATGCAGTTTCGTACCCAAGCCTTGCTGAATGCCTTTCCAAAGTCTGGAAGTAAAACGTCCATCTCGATCAGATACGATCACACGAGGCACACCGTGCAATCTGACTATTTCCTTCACATAAATCTGTGCCAAGCGATCAACTGAATCCGTCTGTCTGATCGGAAGAAAATGGGCTGACTTGGTCAATCGATCTACAACCACCCAAATGGCATCATGTCCTTGTCTAGATCGAGGAAAACCCATCGCAAAATCCATCGTTACCTCCTCCCATTTCCACTCAGGGATAGGCAACGACTGCAACAGTCCACCTGGTCGCTGATGCTCTGCCTTCACCAACTGACAGGCTTCGCATCTCGACACAAACTCTGCCACATCCTTCTTCATCCCAGGCCACCAAAACAAAAGCTTCATGTCAGCGTACATCTTACCACTGCCTGGATGAACAGTGTAGCCAGAATGATGAGATTCGTACAGAATCTCCTGCCTCAAGTCTCCAGACACAGGTACCCACAACCTGTTCTTACAGAAAATAACACCAGAATCAGAAATTCGAAGTTCAGGAGTCTTACCAGATCCAATCTGAGCTATCAACTTCGAATAGTCAGAATCTGACTTCTGGGCTTCTTGAATCCGTGCTTCCAAAGAAGACTGAATACTCATCTGAGCCAACTCCAAATCATTGAAGGAAACCACCTCCAACTGCAATCTCTCCAAATCACGAATCAGAAAGTCATCACAGGTAAGCTGAATACCTGAGAATCCAGAAGACTTCCTGCTCAGAGCGTCCGCTACCACATTCGCCTTCCCAGGCTGATACTGAATAGTCAAATCGTAGTCCTTGATCAACTCGAGCCACCTCCTCTGTCTCAGATTCAGATCCTTCTGAGTAAAAATATACTTCAGGCTCTTATGATCAGTAAAGATCTCACATCTGACGCCATACAGGTAATGACGCCAAATCTTCAAAGCAAAAACAACTGCAGCTAACTCCAGATCATGCGTCGGGTAATTCTTCTCATGTGGTTTCAACTGTCTCGAAGCATAAGCAATTACCTGACCATGCTGCATCAGAACACAACCCAGTCCTTTCAGTGAAGCATCACTGAACACCTGAAAACCCTCCGTACCTGACGGAAGTGCCAACACTGGAGCTGAAGTCAAACACTCCTTCAATCTCTGAAAACTAGCTTCACACTCCGGTGTCCAAACAAAAGGTACTGACTTCTGAGTCAGTCTCGTCAGAGGAGTCGAAATCTGTGAAAATCCTTTCACAAACTTCCTATAATACCCGGCCATGCCCAAGAAACTACGTACCTCAAATACCGTAGTCGGCCTTGGCCAATCAGCAACAGCCTGAATCTTCTGGGGATCTACAGAAATGCCTTCTCCGCTAATCACATGCCCCAGAAATGAAATACTCTTCAGCCAGAATTCACACTTGGAGAACTTGGCATATAGCTGATGTCTCCTCAAAGTCTCCAACACAATCCTCAAATGTCTGGCATGCTCATCCTCAGATGCAGAATATACCAGAATATCGTCAATGAAGACGATCACAAACTGATCCAAATACTCCCTGAATACTCGGTTCATCAGATCCATGAAAATCGCAGGCGCATTGGTTACCCCAAAAGGCATAACCAAAAACTCGTAGTGCCCGTACCGAGTACTGAAAGCAGTCTTCACCACATCAGCTTCCTTCACCTTCACCTGATAATATCCGGATCTCAAATCAATCTTCGAAAATACCGAAGATCCGGAAAGCTGATCAAACAAGTCGTCAATCCGAGGCAAAGGATACTTGTTCTTGATCGTGACCTTGTTCAAATCTCTGTAATCAATACACATACGGAGTGTACCGTCCTTCTTCTTCACAAATAAAACAGGTGCTCCCCAGGGCGAAACACTAGGACGTACAAACCCTCTGTCAACCAACTCCTGAAGCTGAACTTTCAACTCAGAAAGTTCTTTCGGTGCCATCCTGTACGGAGCTTTCGATATCGGAGCGGTACCCGGAAAAACATCGATAGAGAACTCCACATCTCTATCCGGAGGTAAACCAACCAACTCCTCAGGAAAAACATCAGCAAACTCCCGTACCACAGGGATCTCAGAAACAGAACCAACCTCTAGGTTCTGATCCCGCACCGAAGCCAAAAATACTGGGCATCCTTTCTTCCACATCCTGCTCACCTCCAACGCAGAAATCAGACTGGAGAGAACACCTCGTAATCCCTGAAATACAACTCTCTCTCCAGCCACAAGCAAACTCACTTGCTTCTTCAGACAGTCTATCTGGGCCTCATACTGACTCAGCCAATCCATGCCCAGAATCACATCATACGAAGAAATCGGCAATCGAATCAGACTCGATTTCCACTTCTTGCCAGAAATCTCGATCTCACACAAACAAAACTGTCGAGCAACCAATGGATTCCCAGCCGGTAAAATCACAGACAAAGAAACCGGTAAAACCATCGAATCCAAATGTAAAATCTCAAAACAATGCTCGGACAGAAAAGAATGACTCGCTCCAGAGTCAAACAAAACACGACAGGGCTGATCAGAAATGTAAACCGTACCTGTCACAACATCCGGAGCATCACGAGCCTCCTGCTGACTCAAACTGTAAACTCGTGGCTGAACTGGAACAGGAGCTGAAGCAACAGAACTACTCTGCTCCCTCTGAATCGTAGGTGGTCTCCGTGGTGCAGAACTAGAACCACCACCTCTACCAGCAAATCCCTCAGGGCGTGGAGGAACAGTCCTCGGTCTTCCTGCTGCTGAACCAACAGGTCTGACAAAGCCCTCAGATCGGAACTCAGAACGCTGATCAAATCCCATCTGCGGACATTCTGCAATCCGATGTCCCGGCTGACCACATCTGAAACAAAGACCAGCTATCCTGTAGCACTGGCCATGGTGTCGCCGTCCACAACTCTGGCACACAGGTGCCGTACTGACAGATCCAGAACTAGTCGTACTGGTAGCAGTACCAGACGATCCTCCGCTCTTCCTGGAATCTCCAGATCCAGATCCAGGAACAAATCTCCTCTTCCCAGAGGAACCACTGCCAGATGTATCTCCTCCAAACCTCTTCCTACTCGCAGTCCACCGCTGCTGAGTAGCCGTCATGTCATTCTCAATCAGACGAGCTCGCTCTACAAGCTCAGAGAAATCAGTAATCCGGAACGGTATCAGGGGCTGCCTCAAAGTATCTCGCAATCCCCTCAGAAATCTGTAGCACCTCTCAGCAGACGTGCTAACCAACTGCGGAGCGTACCTGGCTAATGCAGTAAACTCAGCCTCGTACTGCATCACCGTCTTGCTCCCCTGAACAAGCCTCAGAAAACTCTCCTGCATCTGCTGTCGTGCAGAAGGGGGAACAAACCAGTCTCTGAATACCTCAGTGAACTCCTCCCAAGTGATCAAAGAGTTCAATCTGCCCTGAAATCTGGCTGCTTGCTGGCCATCCCACCAGTGCTCAGCCTCTCCGTCCAACAGAAAAACAGCTAACGGAACTTTCCTGTCTGCAGGACACTGCATCCCGTCAAAAGTCTTCTCCAATCTCCTCAGCCACTCCTCGGCTGCTCTGGGCTCAACAGCGCCCTCAAACCTCGGAGGTTTCAACCTCAAAAATAACTGCAGGTGTCGATCAATGTCCTCAGATCTAACAGTCGAAGCTCTGCTCTGAGTCTCGCTCATCATCTGAGCAACAAGTGAAGCAAACTGTGAAAGCGTATCAGCACCGACCACTGGGGCTGTACTCCCCACTGGTGCTGCCTGATCGTCACTCTGACCGTCTGTCATGTCTGGGTCTGGCTGATCCATACAGAAAAATCCAGAAAATCCGGAAAACTATCACAAAACAACACAAAATAACACAATAAAAAGCCAAACGACCCAAAACTACCTCCCAGACAGACTCACTGATCGCTTCCTAGAGCTCTGTTTTACAATCCAACCTGTTTCCAAAACCAGTGCTCTGATACCAAAAAAGTTTGTCACGACCCGACCCGAGACGAGACGGATCCCGCCCGCGCCGGATCGCGACGGAGAAAATAGCTAACCAGGATCTGGCTTTGGATTAGGTTACTGAACGGATCTTCCAAATTCTTAACTCAACAGAAGCGCACAGAACAACAGAGCTACTAAAAACATCAAATGCAGCGGAACAAAACATCTATCTTTTCATTTCCTCAAAATAATCATCTACAGAACAATACATGGCTTTCAACAGAAAGAAAGACAGAACAGGAAAGCCATGACTGTACAAAAATCAAAAGTACAAAAGTACCTAATCTGATCAGACTCTGAAATCTAATCCTGGACTTCCTTGCCCTTCCCAGAACCTGAAAACCATCAGAAAGCAAGGGTGAGCTCAACAGCTCAGCAAAGCAACAAACCACCAATCTAAATCCTCAGAAAACAAAACCAAACTTATCAGACAGAAATCAGATCAGAAGTCGGAACAGAATCGGAAATCAGAACTTATACGGACAGATATCAAAGCAGAAATAGAATCGTACAGATCAGATCACAGAACAGAATAAACTCAGCAGAGTCGGAAACAGAAATCAGAATCGTACGGATCATATCATATCATAATCACAATTTCGTACAGAACAGAACAGATACAGAAAGTAGTACAGATACATATAGCTAAATGCCCTGACACTGACGGAATCTCTACGGATTCCGGCCCCTTATGCCTCCCTTCCCAGACACTGACTGAATCTCATAGGATTCAGGCCCCTTATGTCTCCCTTTGTGCTCACGGCACCAAAACAGATGTGCTTATAGCACCAAAACAGAATTCATCGGATCCGGAACAGAACAGATATCAGATTTCAGATTGAGCTCATTTCAGATTTCCCTTTTCACTAACTGGATCTCATAGGATCCAGGCCCCTTATAGCTCCCTTTTTATAGCTTATACACATAGCATTTCAATTCAGAAGAAATACGGACAATTCAGAAATTACCCAAAAATCGGGCAGCACAACGGCAGTATACGGAATTTACACAAAAATTCCTGCAAAGAAAATTTACCGAATTCGCACAGAATACAGATAATCACATTTCAGAACCTTTATTCTACTGCACAGATAAATTCCAATTTCACAGAAAAATCCGGTCGACTAAAAACACAGTCGAATCAAAAATACCCGGACGAAAATCTTCAGAAAATAACCAAAATGTGCACACTCGGCACGTCAACAATATACAGAAAGTTACGCGGTAAAAACTGAACCGATCAAAAGATACGGACGAAAATCGCTAACGGAAACAAAATCCGGACAGAATATACCGCCAAACACGACGGAACTGAAAATTGAGAAAGGTAGAATGTGCCTTACCTCGAGCACAGCAAATTCCTCAACAGTCACTTCGATCGAAAACGGCTCCGCGTCGTCCGAAAATCCACTTTTCTCCAAAATCCCACGACTTTCTCTCTCCTCAGATATTTAATTTTTATTTTCTGATTTTTCTCTCTCTTCAAAACGACTGAAATCAGCCTTATACTACACAGATCGGCCCGGCCGATCGCAGCATCGTCCCGGGACGATCTGACCAAAAAGATCGGCCTGGTCTCCCTTCAGGGCTATTGCATGGACGATATTTTCTACAGTGCCGATCGGCCTGGCCGATGTCTCCAATCGGCCCGGCCGATGCATGCAGAAAATCACCTGGAGCAAAACTGGGCAAAATCTGGAGCTGAATTTTCACTGATCGTCCCAGGACGATCCCAGATCGTCCTGGACGATACTGGAGCAGATTTTGATATTACAATGTGCCTGTGATAAAAAGAATCCTTTGTTAGATCGAGTCACCTGTATGCCAAGGAAAAGTGAAATTTGTCCTAATTGTTTGAGGGCAAAAGCAGATCGGAGTTCGGCGAGGATCGTTTGAATGTGTTGTTGATCGTTTCCTGTCATAATGATATCATCAACATAGATTAAAATGTAGATTCGAATGTGAAGTTTTGTAAAGATAAACAAGGATGGATCGGAACGACTACACCTGAACCCATTTGATTGAAGTACCGTTGTTAGTTTCTGAAACCATTGACGGGGTGCCTGTTTGAGACCGTAGAGAGACTTGTGTAGCTTACAAACGGCATCCAGACGGAGAGGATCCTCGAAGCCTGGAGGTTGACTCATGTATATATCGTCTTGGAGGTCGCCATGGAGGAATGCATTGGAGACATCGAGCTGTAGCATAGGCCAATTACGGTTGATTGCAAGATTTAAAAGTAAGCGTATTGTTACCATTTTGGCTACGGGACTAAAAGTCTCGTTGTAGTTCTGACCGAAGGTTTGAGCATATCCCAATGCAACGAGTCGTGCCTTGTATCGATCGATTTGGCCATTTGGAAGTTGCTTGATTTTGTAAGTCCATTTGCATCCAATAACCGGTTTGTTGGTCGGTTTTTGTACAAGTGTCCAGGTTTGTTGTTTGAGAAGTGCTTGATATTCGGTATTCATTGCATCCTGCCAGATTTTATGTTTGGATGCTTGCTTGTAAGTTGTGGGAGTTTTCAGAGGTTCGGAATCGCTAAGCAGAGAGAGGAGCCGCTTTGGTTTTGTAATTCCTGACTTTGATCTTGTTTGCATAGGATGGATTGGCTGTGCTGAGTTGTGGCTTGGCTCCGAGCTAGATGAGGGCTGATGAGTCTGAACGTTTGTGGAATGAGGAGGAGCTGTTGTAATCAGTGGATCTGGAGTAGTCTTATGTGAGGGACCTGTAGTCGTGGAGATTGTAGAAGTGGGCACTAGTAGTAGAGGGGGAGTAGCAGAGCTGATTGGCTGCGAGCTGAGTGAATCCGAGGTAGATTTGTTGTGCAACGGAAAAATATTTTCGTAGAATTGCATATGCCGGGATATGTGAATTTTGTTGTTGCTCAAGTTATAGCATTTGTATCCCTTGTGGTTAGGTGAGTAACCGAGAAATAGACATGGTTGGGATCTCGGTTCAAACTTATTGTGCGTGTATGGTTGTAACCAGGGAAAACAGAGGCAGCCGAACGTTCGTAGGTGTGAGTAATCCGGGGTAACATTGTAGAGCATTTGGTAGGGAGACTTCAGTGATAGTGGTTTGGATGGTAGCCGATTAATAAGGTAATTGGCGGTAGCAATGGCTTCTAGCCAGAACTTGTTCGGTAGGTTTGCCGCATGCAGCAACGTTCTAGTGATGTCGAGGAGATGTCGATGTTTGCGTTCCGCTAAGCCGTTTTGTTCTGGGGTATGAGGGTAGCTGATTTGATGAAGTATGCCGTGAGCTTGGAGAACGGAGATGAAAGCGGTGCTTGTGAATTCGCCGCCACCGTCTGAGCGAAAGCATTTTGGTATACAATCGAATTGGGTTTTGATAAGACTGAGAAAACTTTTAAAACAGTTAATCGTTTCAGATTTTGAATTCATGAAATATACCCAGCAGTAACGAGTAAAATCATCTATAAATACAACATAATAACGAAAAGTAGTGTGCTCGGATTGAGGAACCGGTCCCCATAGGTCAGAGTGGATCAACTCAAACGGTTTATTTGTTTCAGAATTGCTGTTACAAAACTTCTGTTTGTGGCTCTTAGCCGATTGACAAGAAATACAACAAAAATCTGAAGAAATTTTATTGAAAGCAGAATTAGACGAAGCAAGAACATTAAAGATGTGGTGATTAGGATGCCCGAGACGAGCATGCCAAGTAGTCGGTGTGGGAACCGTGGTATGAAGTGCCCGCAGGTTACGATCGGGTGCAAGCTTAAGTTCGTAAACTCCATTATGCAGACGACCATGGAGAAGGATTTGATGATCCTGTAGATCCTTAACATGAAAGCCATTAGAATCAAATGTAATTGATATAGCATTGTCGTTTGTTAGTTTGGAATCTGAAAGTAAATTGTGTGTGAGGGCGGGGACATGAAGAAGATGACAGAGGTGAAGCTTACGCGGAGTATTGGGAAGTGGTAGCAAACATTGACCGTAATTTTGTATGGACATAGTGGAACCGTTAGCTGTCGAAACAGAGTCCGAACCTTGGTATGTGTTTGAATTCTGAAGGATGGTACCGTCCGATGTCATGTGGGTCGTAGCGCCAGAATCCAAGATCCAGCTTTGACAGCCTTCTTGCGTGGATTGAGCAAGGTTCGCTCGGGGTGTTGAATTGGGAGTAGAATTGTAGTTCATGTTGCACCGATGCCAGCATGTGATGGCAGTATGGCCGGATTTGCCACAAATTTGACATGTCGGACGTTGGTTGTTTGAAATGTTCGATCCTGTATGTGAAGTAGCGGGTTGATCAGTTCCTGGAGTAGAGCGGTTGTTGTTGTTGTTGCGGTACTGGGTTGTTCGTTTGGAGTTCTTGGAACGATTGGGGTTGTATTTGTTTGTGTAGAGGGCAACGGGCAACTGAGACGGTTCTTTCTTGAGATCTTGATTGATGTGGAGCTCCTCATTGCAGAGTAACGAGTAAAGAGAATCAAGGTCGGCGGGAAGAGAAGATGATCGTATGTAGGTTTTGAATGAATTGTATTGGGCGGGTAAACCATTTAGTGTGTACAGGATAATGTCTTCGGGATCTAGCTTGGTGCCAGAAGCAGCAATTGAATCGACGATCTGTTTTATCTTGGCCAGATATTGCTGCATCGTGAGTGTTTGCATTTGGATATGGTGAAGCTCGTTCTTGAGCTGAAGTATCCGTGAGCGGCTGGATGCTTGAAGACGTTTTTCAAGAACCGTCCAAACTTCGTGGGCGGAGGTGGCGTTGATGACATACGGCAAGATTGTCTGAGAGATTGTGGAGAAGAGGGCTGACATGAGATTGGTGTCAACGAGGCGCCATCTTGCAAGATCAGCAGAAAGAGTTTCCGGTGGGGGTTCGGCAATACCGGTGAGATAGTCTGCGTACCCGTTTGCAGATAGATGTTGATAGATTTGTGTCCGCCATAACATGTAATTCTCAACGGTGAGGGTGTAAGGAATCAAATTCTTGATATTGGAGAGAATGAACTTCAATGTCGGCGGGATGAGGAGTTCCTGAGGGCCATTAGGCGCGGTGGTAGTAGAGTCGGGTTGGCTGAGGGAGGTTGATTCGTGATCCCTCATCCTAGCAGTCTGATACCATGTGAGAGTGACGAAGCAGGAAGGAGAAGGGCTTGAATGAACAGAGATGATGAGAGGAAAAGTAAAATATTATTATTCATTCTCAAAGTATATTACAGGGTGTCTATATATATAAGTAGCTGTGAGAAGGAAGAGACAAACAGTATATGTGGGACAAAACATATGGCTGCTTATACTTATACATTTTGGGTGAACCATATTTTCTAATCAACCATTATCATAGGCGGATCCACATTGGCCTAAGGGTGGGCAAATGCCCACCCTCAAAATTTTTTTTTTTAATATTTAGAGGGAATTTTTTAGAATATTTTGGGTATTTTGCACATTTTGCCCCCCCTAAAACAATTTTTTTGTCCTAATTTTATCAATCCTAAGCATCTTTGCCCATCCCTCAAAAAAATTTTTTTTTTTGCCCACCCTAAAAAAAGGAGCTGGATCCGCCCCTGACCATTATGATCCAATAAATGACAGTAGATATTAACTTAATTTATGATATAATATTCGATTAACCTATATTAACTTCATGCCCATCACATATATTCCCTATGACAATCCCTATTTTTTCTAAGGAGAAAATTGTATCAATAATAAGTTTTGAATTAAGATGAAAAAAAAAGATGATTAAAATTAATTACATATATATAATTTATTAATATTATTATTTATTGTTATTTAAATATTATTAATTTTAAATAAGAAGCATTTGTTAGCATCAATCTATTTAGTTTAAGGTATTTTTTAATCAAATATATATTTTGATTTGTGACACACTAAAAAAAACTTTACTTTTAACATTCCTAAAATTTGAATTTTAACTGCTCAATTTTAGCGCCATCCGTGCTAACTTTTATTACGTCCTCTGACCGGACATAGCTCTACGTCCGGTCAGAGGATTGTTACTCGGTATTTGGTCGGTATTGCTAGGTATTGTTTGGTAATAACGAGGAATACCGCTCTGCGAAGACCAATATCAAGTAATACCGAGCAATACCGAGTAATCCAAAAAAATACCGAGTTTTTCTAGAAAAAACTCGGTATTGCACGGTATTTTGTCTTCACATAATGATATTTATTGTTATTGTTGGTATTACTCGATATTTGCTGGGTATTTCTGGTTTTGTGCCTACGATCTTAGTACCGACCAAACGTAACTCTACGTACGTTCACCAGACCAAATAAAAATTTTATCCGTGCGGCCAGGTTTATGAATCATTGCAGTCGGCATTCGTGCTCTTAATTTATGTAGACGTGACAAAGTGACCCAAAAAAGAAACCTTCGTTTATTACCTCATTAAACGTTGTGCGCGTGAAACTGACAGCCACACAGTAACAAATCTCCAGAACAACAATTATCCTCATTGTCTGGCTATTCATTATTCCCAAAACTACTAACAATATTCTTCTATTTTCTATGAAATTTGAATATTTTTAACGGCCAAACTACCGTTGGAAGTAAATCTTTTGCTTATCTTAGGATTAATTTTGTTGATTATTTGGATTTATATTTGTGATATAATTCTCATTAACTTTTGTTAAATTTCCAATAATTTGATGAAAGAATTTGAGTTTAGCGAGACCCAAAAGTGAACTTATCCAATGATCAAAAGCTGTTACTCATCTGCCCCCCCTAATTTTTTTTTATTTTTGGCTGTGTCATATAAAGCCTGCAAATTTTTTATAAGAAAAGTAAGAGATTGATGCACAATTATTCGGTCATCATTTTTACTACTACATGTAGTATATTCATAAAAAAAAATAGTTACAGAATTTATTGATCGTTTTTTTTTTGTCAAAATGGATCTTAAAATTATTGTATTTATGTTGAGATATGTGTAATATACATTTTAATTGATTTTTTTTATGTTTTGCACTCATTTTAAAGCAATTTACATAAAAGAATTAGCATTATTTTCATAAAAAATAAGACCTAACAATTCCCTAATTTAACATGCAAGGACATGCTTTAGACTTTGTTCGGAATAGTAATCATAATAATTTTCACAATAACTTTCTTATAAAAAATTTTACTCTGGCAACAATATCATATTACATGCCCAAACGGAGACCACTCATAAATGGCTTTCTTTCCCTCGACCCAAACTGCCTGCTTTGTTTTCCCCTTTGCTCCTCTCTCGCAACTCACAACCTTGAGCATGACTTTCATTTTTCCTTTCTGTCCTCTAGCTCTCGCCATGTTATTTGCATTCTTAATTTTGATATTACAACTCCTCTTGGCTCCAGTAATGAGACGACAAACATAACTATATTAATGTATTCTAAAATTCCATATGAGATGACATACTGTCAGAAAATTGACTGTCGGAAAATTAGCTGTCGAAAAATCACAAAAATTTGACCGCCAAAAAATTCTATCAGTAATGGGTGATTTTTCTGTAGTGTTTAATTTAGCCTTTCAGTCCTCTCTCGACATGTTATTTTCATTCTTAATTTTGATCTTACAACTCCTCTTGGCTTCAGTAATGAGACGACAAACAGAACTATATTAATGTATTCTAAAATTCCAGATGAGATGACATACCATCAGAAAATTGACCACTGGAAAATTGACTATCGGAAAACCACGGAAAATTGACTGCCTGAAAATTCTACCAGCAATGGGTAATTTACAAACAAATTTTGATCCAACACGATAGTTCAATTTAATAAATAGATAAAATTTGGATGGTATGCATGTAATTTCCCCTATTTTTTAAGAAGGCATGCGATAAAAATTTATATTAAATTTTATTAAAAATAGTAATTATTTTTTGAAGCATTATCATAATCATTTAAAAAATTAATAAATTGACACAAATATGCTCATTAATGATTTTTCATGATGGCTTATCAAATACAACATAAAACTCTAAAATAGTAAAATAAAATCAATTTTATTTTTCAATTTATGTCAACATTGAAAAACATATTATTTCACAAATTAAATGACTCAACCACTCAATTCTTATATAAAATTAACTTAGCTTATATTTATTTATTTAATATAAAATATCAAATATTTACCCTTGTGTGATCTCAAATATTTGACCATCTTGGATACATTATCTAGCCCTTCTAATATTTAATTTAATTAAAAAGAATTTCTCTAGGATATTTTAAAATATTTCAAAAACAAGAGCTTGAAAAAAAAATTATTTTATAATCCAAGTATTAAAAATATATATAGTTTATTATAATTAATTTAGACTTATTTGAGACTATGACATAATAATATATTTGCCATGTTTATTTTTAAAAAAAGAACAAAGATGCTTAGATGAAATGTGACCCAAAATATTTGATGAAAGATTTGAAAATAAGACAAGCTTTACTTTCTTATTTACTCATGAAAATAAAAAAATAAAAAAAAATTAAAAGAATAATTTGAAAATTCATGACATTTTTTTTTCCTTTTGTACATAATATCCTTTTTAAAATTAATATAATTTCGTAAACTTAGGCTTCATTTGGGACATCTTTTTTAATGCTTTCTACTGTATTTTTTTTTTTTTTGTTTAAAAATTTGTTGAAATCAACAAAAAATTAATGATCAGAAGATGTTCCAACCGAAATCATAATCTATGTGTAATATCTTATCCACTAAGTAATGCTTTAAGGGTTAAAAAAATGATTTCATATTAATTTAAGAGAAAGTTAAAATTTCAATTTTATCACTAAAAATAAGATAAAGATAAAATTATATGCATTCCAAAACAAGTGACATCATAGTAAGTTTGATAGTCTTTAGATTTATTCTGAAATTAGTGCTACTTATGATATGTAAGAATATGCTGATTTCAATGTAAATTTAAAGACTTTCAAGTCTTCGCGATGATGCCAATTACATCATGATACTTTTATAGTAGATTGACTTACATGTTAAGAAAATTTAATATATTTATTTATGATATGATTTAAAGATTTTAATGATATTAAGTATGTAAATATAAAATTTTATATTTAATTACTTAATATAAAATCTTTAAATCATATCATAAATATTATTAATGTTTATTTATCAAAAAATTATATTTTATGCATATATGATGTGTTTTAAATATTAAAATATTATAAATAAAAATAAAATTTAAATATTAGATATATATAAATATGTAAGAATTTGTGTTGTATATGTAAGTAATTTTTATTTAATTGTAGTTCGACACTTGTCAGGCATAGTTTTTCTATTTTATTTTTCAATAAAACAAGAATAAAAAAAACAGGTGGCAGGATTAGTTTGCCACGGATGTCAGCCCAAATCATAGAGGTACAGGTGGCCGGCCCATCAATCTCTGGCCCACCTAAGAACTGGCCCACCCTATAAGTTCCTTCCTCTCCGCTCGCATTAATCAAATATGTTAAACAGTTAAAAAGCATCTCCTTTTCACACTTCTTAAGTTGTTTACTCATTCCTTCTCTCTCTCTCTCTCTCTCTCTCTCTCTGCTTTCCATCTTTATTATTACTACTAGTTTTAGTAGTAGAAAAATCGCTCGGCTCCGCGGAGAGAAGAAAACGCCGAGGATAAACAAATGGCTAACAGAAAGAAATAAAGAAGAGAAAATAAAGGAAAAAACAAAACTTTGAAATGAACTATGCGGTTATATAGAAGCAGAGCATCCGTGCTTCTCTCTTCAATATCCACTCCCTCGCCTTTTTCTTTCCATTCGCCGTCATGGCCTGGAAGGCGCTAACGGCGTTTGCTGTGGTGCTGACGGTGTTTGCTCTGCTTCCGCCGAGTCTTCTAACTCCGGCCGCTGCCTCTGTTTCCTACGACCATAAGGCCATTATCATTGACGGGCAGCGACGGATTCTCATCTCTGGCTCTATTCACTACCCGAGGAGTACACCGGAGGTGAGCTCGAGCTTTCACTGGGAAATGTGGCTTCTTGGTTGCTTTTTTGCTCATTTTCTTGCGTTAATGTTCGGTTTGGATGTATGGGTTTGTCTGCAGATGTGGTCGGGTCTTATTCAGAAGGCAAAAGATGGAGGCTTGGATGTGATTCAGACCTATGTGTTCTGGAATGGGCATGAGCCTTCTCCTGGTCAGGTATTCACCATCAATACGCAAGGTCACTTTTTTTTGCTACCTTTCTTTGTTTTCTTGCTTGGTTTTGATAGATTTTTCTGAGTTTTGGTTTCTGTAAATTGGTTTTAGTACTACTTTGGGGAAAGGTATGACCTTGTTCGGTTTATAAAGTTGGTGAAGCAGGCTGGCCTTTATGTTCATCTCCGCATTGGTCCCTATGTTTGTGCTGAATGGAATTTTGGGTAAAGTTTTCGTCTTTTTCTGATTTATATGGATGAATGTTTTCTATGCTCGATTCTTTTCTGAACTCCTGGTTGTTATCTTTGCAGTGGTTTTCCAGTTTGGTTAAAATATGTTCCTGGCATCAGTTTCAGAACTGACAATGGGCCTTTCATGGTTACGATTTGCTTCATATCGATCTGTCTTTATTTTTGGTATTAATTCATCATCTTCCTGTAAAATATAAACTTTTGATTTTATTTTATATGGAAAAAGGCTGCTATGCAAAAATTCACTGAGAAAATAGTCTCAATGATGAAAGCTGAAGGTCTCTTCGAATCTCAGGGTGGTCCAATCATTCTCTCTCAGGTATTCTCGATTTCCATTAACGATTCTATCTGTTATCTAATTGATGAATTTAGAAGCTTGGTATCTGAATTGTTCAATCCTTCTTTCAGATTGAGAATGAGTTTGGGCCATTAGAATACAACGGCGGAACTCCGGCGAAATCTTATGCCAACTGGGCTGCTAACATGGCCGTTGGCTTGAAGACTGGTGTTCCATGGGTCATGTGCAAGCAAGATGATGCTCCTGATCCAGTTGTATGTTTATTTAATACCCCATTGTTCTTCCATTCCTTCCTACTGTGACAGCCTTTCTCTACACTCATTAAATAGCACCAGCTTCCTTCTGACTTAGACCACCTTAGGTCCCACTGCACATGACTTATACATGCTTGTTTCTTGTTTACTGTACTTGTTTTACTTTTATCATTACTGTTCTCAATTCCTTTTTATTGTGGTTTTGCATAAAAGAAGTTTTGTTGTTGATATTTATTCAATTTGTCATATCATTCAATGTTTAAGTATTGAGAACCAAATAGAAGACTAAGACTATTGATGGATGTTATTCCCCATCCTTTTTGGTTCCTAGGAAAGTAGTTTGAAGTATTGCATTTGTTGTATTCATTTCATGTTTTTAATAGCCTATGATTGGCACTTGGCTTCACAGATTAATACCTGCAATTGTTATTAAATTTTGGAGTATAATTTTTGCTCTACGAAAAAAAAATATGCTACACAGATTTAGGCTTCGTTTGAGATGACTTTTTTTATTGCTTCTTAAAGCAGCTTTCTAGCACAAAAATTTTAGTTTTTGTATTAAAAAGCTGCTTTAAGAAGCAGTAAAAAAGTCATCCCAAACGAAGCCTTAGCCAGGTGTCCAATATTTATGGGTCATCACTCATCTCCTTAAAGACGCTTTGAAGGTTTCTTAAAGTTTCAATTACAATTAGGAGTATAATTCCTTACAATTAACTATTAAGGCTTCGTTTGCGACGGCTTTCTTACTGCTTTTTAAAGCAGCTTTCTATTCTAAAAATTAAAATTTGTGTACTAGAAAAATGCTTTAAGAAGTAGTAAGAAAGTCATCCCAAATGAAGCCTAAATAATACAAAATCTACTGCAAAGGTGACAAGAATTAGCAATCAATTGCATGAATTTCTATTAGAATTTGTGTTTTGTGCTATGATTTTTTTTTTTTTTTTTTTTGCAGTGATGTATTTGTTATCTTCATTTCATGTTTTGAATAACCTATGATTGGCACTTGGCTTCACAGATTAACACCTGCAATGGTTTCTACTGTGACTACTTCCACCCAAACAAACCTTATAAGCCCACAATGTGGACTGAGGCTTGGACTGGATGGTAAATTTTCTTTGGCGTATTATTTCACTTCATAGCATTGGCTGTCTAATTAATGATCCTATATAAAATATTCAGATTTTTTTCTGTATAGGTACACAGCTTTTGGTGGTCCAGTTTCTCACCGACCAGCCGAAGACATGGCCTTTGCTGTTGCAAGGTTTATTCAGAAAGGTGGATCCTTTATTAACTATTATATGGTAAGAAAGTTGTATATGTAAGATTCAAATTCTCAAATTCTTACAAGAAATTTCTTTAAGATTAAGTTCTCTAATTTTTACAAGAACTTGCAACATGCATTATGAGTTCTCTAACTTTTATAAGAACTCACATTCCAAATTATGCAAAAGAAATCGAAACGAAAACATGAATTTACATAAATCTTAAATCCACAAGATCTTAAACAAGATGATTTTCATAAGATTTTAATTGGAAAAAAAACATACATTTATTCATGTTGAATTTGGTTAATTCCAAACTACGGTTTCTCTCTTTTTTCTCTTTCACTTTCTTTTTTCATGAGTTAATTCTCTTTGGAACAAACTAACTCCCCATAATGAGAGAGAGATGACCGGTAATTATTTCCTATGGATTAGTTATAATAACCGCTCATAGGAGTTATTTGATCAAACGGTCCATAAACGATTGATCAAATTATCTCTTTTTGACCAAAAGGATTTCATATAAAATAATTAAATTTCAATAATTCAAATATATATGTTTACATTATTAAATATATATACTTAAATAATTATTGCGACATCTTGCATAATTATTAAATTTAATTATTCTAACAGTATATATAGATATGCCTTAATTTGATTTTAATTTTATCCAGTAGAAATGTTGAGCTTTTCCTTAATCCATCTGTAATTTTTTTTTCTGCAGTATCATGGAGGAACAAACTTTGGTCGCACCGCTGGCGGTCCATTCATTGCAACTAGTTATGACTATGATGCTCCAATAGATGAATATGGTATATAGTAATTGACCTTATCATCTATCTATATAATGATACTTGTGCAGTGATTATTTTTTAAGAACAGTAAAAACTAAAAAGTGCATTTTTTTAAATATTTTTTCTATGCCCACTTGAAATAAATGACGGGCAATGAATAGACCTTCTTGATGGCCTGCATGTCTACTTGACCTCTTAAAAAACTTTATCCCATGCTTTTTTTAAGAAGATGGTTGTTTTATCATATAAATCTACATAGTTTTTTATTCATTATAAATGGCTCTCTGCTTGTAGATTAAATTATATGGCTTATGGATATTGTTAGAGCTTGTGACTTGGATTCTGTGAGGTTTGGACCTAAAAGCTTCAAGTGCGATATATGTGATACAATTTTTTTTTTGGAACGGGGTATCCACCTCCAAAAAGGCGCTTAGTGGCGTGACTAATCCTCGGCTGATTTAGAAGATGCACTCACCCCAGAAACTCCCTGACCCGCACTTGATTGAGGCTCACTTAAGAGGCGTTGCCGCTCAAGGGGAATCGAGCACGGGTTGGGGGTTCCCAACCGTACTCGCCCACCAATCAAGCTAAACATAGGTGTATATACAATTTTAATTATGAGAATTTTTTGGGATCTGTGGTGCTACTAAAGAGATTGGGCTCATAGACAACCTAAGGGGGGTGGTAGATCCCATCGTGTGGACCTTTATTATTATGTTATGTAAGCTGCCACTCTCCTGTTGTATTAGTTTTTGATATAGTTAATTCTTCTCTTCAGCTCATAATTTTCGACCATGTAAATTTGAGTGTTTTTTGCTTTGAGTTTTGTTAACTATTTTTTGATGTTATAGTTACACATACATATGTGTGAGCAAGAATAAACAACTTTTCTCTGAACTAGGAATACTAAGGGAACCAAAATGGGGACATCTCAGGGATCTACATAGAGCAATTAAGTTGTGTGAACCAGCTTTGGTTTCCACTGATCCCGTCGTGTCGTCTCTGGGCCATTCTCAGCAGGTTTAATGTTAAGTTTAAACATCTGAAATATCAAATTATAATTTTTTTTCTTTCAAATTGAGACTTTGGCTAACTTAAATAATTTCTTTCCAGTCTCATGTATTCAGGTCAAATTCCGGGACTTGTGCTGCTTTTCTGGCCAATTATGATTCACAGTCTTCTGCAACGGTAACTTTCAATGGCATAGGCTATAATCTTCCTCCTTGGTCCATCAGCATCTTACCTGACTGTAAAACCGCAGTTTTCAATACTGCAAAGGTAAAAATGTGTTCTTTTAACATTTTCTCTCTCACTATGGCCTATTGCATCATCATCATCTTGTTGTTAGTTCTCCTTTTCATAGAAAGTTTATTCTTTTCATTCCTAACCTTTCCCCACATTAAAGAAATAGAAATTGTAAAAACTTCTTTTGTTTGATTGGGGTTCTGAACTTTTAGGCTAAAAATTAGTTTTTTCCTCTCACATTTCCTCTCGCAAATTACAGGTAGGAGCTCAGACCTCACTGGTGGGCATGCAACCAGTGGAAAGCTTTTCATGGAAATCATATAGGGAAGAGACCAATTCTCTAGATGATAGTTCCTTTACTAAAAATGGATTGTATGAGCAACTTAGTCAAACTTGGGATAAATCAGACTATCTTTGGTATACAACTTTGTGAGTATCGAACTCGAAATAGCCATTTTCGGTTCTTTCCATTGTATGCTCCTTACTGTCATGTTCAGTTTTCACTCTCAAAACCTCTTCCAATCTTTCTTTTTCAGTGTCAGCATAGGACAAGGTGAGCAGTTCTTGAGGACAGGAAATTATCCGGTCCTTGCCATCTCTTCGGCCGGCCATGCTTTGCACGTTTTTGTCAATGGACAATATGCAGGTAGAATGAAAGTTCTATATTAGATCCTGATAATGATAAGAATTTCTTAGGTAATTAATTATTGTCATATTTCATTTTGGTTGCAGGGAATGCTTATGGTAGTCTCAGCAATCCAAAATTGTCATATAGTGGTAAAGTGAATTTGAGGGCTGGAAGCAATAAGATCTCTATATTGAGTGTAGCTGTTGGACTCCCAGTATGCTCTTTTCATATGAATTTTCTTTGCTATTCAAATACCACCGAAGTTTATTAAAGATCTAATACGTTTATGTTTAGAATGTTGGATCTCATTTTGAGACCTGGAATACTGGGATTCTTGGTCCTGTGATTTTAAGTGGCCTCAATGAAGGAAACCGAGACCTTTCTCATCAGCAATGGACTTATCAGGTCAATTCTCCTCTCTTTCATTCTCCAATCAGTACCAACAACATTGAAACTTTCTGATCGACAATTCGATTCAGGTTGGCGTGAAAGGTGAACACCTGAGTCTTCATTCCTTGGATGGAAGTTCCTCAGTTGAATGGGGAGATGTGTTTCCTAAGCAACCTTTGACATGGTACAAGGTGAGAGATGGAAATTTTGCTTTCATTGTTAACTGAAGAAACAAGAAAAATGAAATTTCTCAAACTTGTTTAATTTCCTCCAGGCTTTCTTCAATGCTCCAGGTGGTAATGAGCCACTGGCATTAGATATGAGTAGCATGGGAAAAGGTCAGATTTGGATAAATGGTGAAAGTATTGGTCGTTACTGGCCTGCTTACAAAGCCTCCGGTTCGTGTGGTTCTTGTGATTATCGAGGCACATATAGTGAGAAAAAATGCCCAAGTAATTGTGGGGAGTCATCTCAGAGATGGTAAGCAATGTCATTCCTTCAACTAAATATTTGAGTTAGTTAGTAACTCTTAAGATAATGATAAAATCTTAAACAAAATCAAATGAATATGAAAGAAAGATAAAAAATATCAAAGATCTCAAGCATGAGATCCATGAGTTTATGTGATTTTGTGAGATCCACCTATGACCACAACTGCACAATGATCATCACTATTTAAAAAATATATATATGGAGAAATTACAATTCATATGTAAAGACAATACTATTACTTTGTCTGTGTTAATGATTGAAAGAAAATACAATTGCTTGTTGTAAACATGAGGGCTGAATGTAGAGATTAAGATGTTGATATTGCTTCTCATTCTCTCTTGTCAGATCTGCTACAAGGCTTCTTGCTCTCTTCTCTTTTTTTTTTAGTTGTGGGATGCTTTTAACTGTTGATTTTTTCCCTCTTTTCTAGTTGCAGCATAAGATAGTAGGTGTGAAAAATCAAGTAGAATTGTCTTTTGAGTTTTATAGTGGCCAATATTCAGATTTTAAACCAAAATGTATATAAGATGATTTAGACTTCATACTTAACACTAATGATACCAAATGTGTTAGGTATCATTTACCTCGGTCATGGCTGAAACCAACGGGGAATTTGTTGGTCGTGTTCGAAGAATGGGGCGGCGATCCAAGTAAGATTTCTCTCGTTAAAAGAACTGTCAAGAGCATTTGTGCCGAAGTTACAGAACGGCAACAAACAGTTGATAATTGGCGAAATAAGCAAAATGGAAAGCCTAAAGCTTATCTGTCTTGTCCTGCTGGGCAAAAAATGACCAGTATAAAGTTTGCTAGCTTTGGAACTCCTCAAGGAGGATGTGGAAGCTACGAAGAAGGTAGCTGCCATGCTCAGAAATCACATAATGCATTTACAAAGGTAGTACTTTCTACGTTATCTCCAGTTTTTATACATATGATGCATTGGAAACATTCAGGTTAAATATTCTAATTTGATTATCAATTTAACACAGGATGGCGTGTTACCCAACTGCTTGGGACAGCAAGCTTGCTCAGTAGTTGCTGATTCTGAAGTTTTTGGTGGAGATCCGTGCCCAGGAACGACGAAAAAGCTTTCTGTCGAGGCCGTCTGTGCATAAAAGATTGGTCGTTATCAGTTTAAGCATACAGAGGTGACATTCACTTCTCATTTATATAGTATAATTCATCTGATGCACAGAAATTTTTAAGATATATTGGTTGCAAAAAGGATGGAAACTTTGGATGCTGCTGATTTTTACAGTGAGTTATTGAAGTTGCAGAAACTGCAATTAACTGTATTTAGAAATCCAACAAATTTGAAAAGATGAAATCATTCTTGTAAACAAAGATGCAAAAGGCATAAAGGCCTTCATAGCTTTGTAATTTAAGGATGTTAGTAAGTATTCCATGTTTGAATTGTTTACCTTTTGAATGGTCAATTTTATCATTAGAAGAAGACATTTAATTAGTACTCTTATAAAATAAATTGCTTTGATTTGTACTGAACTACCTTTATAATTTTCTTCTCAATCATCATTCTTTTTTTCTTCCTTGAAGCACAAATCAAGCACATTGAGTAAAGATTATTACTGTCTATTAGAGTTATGATGAATAGATACTTTAAAACTTAGAACAATTGAGAAGGTGATTGAAGGGTGATTTTGCAAATGATTTTAATTATTGAACTTCAATCCTCAAGGATTCTTCTCTGGTTATTTGTTTAGTTATACTAATTTTTAATGGTTTATTACTCTATAAACATATATTGATATGTCATCTTAATCTTTATTATTATTGGTATCACCCTATTTGTTGGTATTTACTTTAATGAAATATTTTACTAGTTCTTTAAAAAATAACCCCAAAATTTACTTAATTATGAAAATCCCCTCCCTCAACTTGAGATATGATAAAATTTTGAAAGATTAAGGCTCTGTTTGGGACAGTTTTAGGCCATTGTTTTTTTTCTTGCTTTCAAGAGATTTTTTAACTAAAAAACAACTTTACAAAGCAATTGAAAGGCGTCCTAAGGCTTCATTTGAGCCAGCTTTCTTAATGCTTCTTAAAGCAGCTTTTTAGAATAAAAATTTTAATTTTTAAAATGGAAAGCTGTTTTTAAAAGCAATAAAAGAGCTGCCCCAAATGAAACCTAAATTGGGCTTGTAAGTTTAATCAAGGTGAATTGGGGTTGGCTAACTTAAGGGCAAATTAGAAAGGGCCCATGCCTCTCAAAGCTGGTGGAAAGCAATGTAATCACCACTGTTTTTATATTTAGGTGGTTGAGAAATGACTCATTGAACAAACACATTAAATAGGCCATAGTGAAGGCCAGTATTGTAGCAGTTGGTCAGTAGCTTTCTAAAGTCTTGGCATGAAATTATGGTTTCTTTCGGTTTGAGAAGGACATCTATATATAATATTGGAGTTTAAGAACTTATAATTCATATAAGTATGTCTGCCTTATCTTTATTGGTTTTGAAATTAATTATTGAATGATTGATGTAAATTATAATATTATAGGTTTCTTATTGTTGTACTGAAATTGTAATGCAAAAATAAGTAAGAAGTGTCGCTATTTTTAGTTTTGACAAGAGAATAAACTATTGATCATGGCAAAGAATAGTTCTTTTTTGGGACTCCCACAATGGAGAGGAGAAGAGAAATTAGATCAATAACGACATTTCTTTCTTTGCATCTAGTCCTTATTTTTGTACTAAATGACTATATTCTTTCTCAATTAAATAAAGTGGTATTTATGTCTATATCTCAAACTTTATATGAAGTGTAATCATTTGTATACTTTCTTTGAAGCTTAGTGAATTATTTAATTTTTATGTTACCATTGACTTATGCTTACTTAAATCAAACCACATAATTGGTTTTATCTTTTGTGTTACTTGATTTATTTTTTTAGTTATTGCGTGGTTCATTATACTTGTCGTTGGGCTAAGGCATACTCTTTTTTTCTAAAAACTAGCATCAAAGTGAGCTTATGAAAAATTTGATGGCTATGAAGTTTGATAGCTCAAAGGATTTTGACTTTTGGACAAATAAGATGCATGAATGGCATTTTCTCAAGCAAGGACTTGTGTTATTTGTAGGAGACTTAATATATTGGTTTGCAAGTTAACTGAGATTAATTTTGGATGGGTTGTATTCATTCTATATACACTCTTCGTTTAGTAATCTAGTGCATTCATCAAAAGTCCTTTTGGTAGTGCCCTTCAAGTTCTTTTCACAAGCATGTCAGTTGACTGTTATGAACATTAGAAGTTCTATGTTGCTTGTGTGTGAGATGGAGGAACTTTCCTTATCCACCACAAGTCGTAGTAATTGCTCATTGATGTTCATTTTGATGACTTGAATCGCATTCTAGGATTAGTATCTTTAATTTGTTTGTGCATTTTAAAGTTTAGGGTTCAGTTCCCTGTTGTTTATTTTGCAAGTTATGTTCCCAACTGTTTGATTACAAGTTCAATTCCATACAGCCTCCTGGCGTTTCTTTGTTTAGAGGAAATTTAGGGAGCTTTAGCATGCCCACCACGTCAAGAAAGACATGTATAGTTGGTGTCGAGAAAAACCGCAACTGTGTCATCAATCCCACCATGTCAATAAAGAAGTGCATGGGCCTTCAAGGGTATTTGTTTAAAGAAGCACAATTTTTCTCCGCATGTATTGAAGCTCGTACACGAGTACTTTTGTTTTACTCCGCCATGTTAAGAAAAGCATGCACAAGGCTCACCACCTCACAATAAGCACCATAGTAAGAAAAGTTTGTATATGTGATTTTCTGGTGCATCATGAGCACTGGAAGCAAGATTTGAGGTTTTGAGTTTTAGAAGTCATTTATACCTTTGTGACGAGTGACAAGGGTGGTGTCGAGGCAACAACGATAGCGACGAGAGTGTAAATTCTTCACCTCTCTATTTTTATTGTTATTAATAAATAATAATATTAATTATAATATTATTATTAATTAGAGGGAGAGGACGCTTTATGAGTCATTTTATGATTAGTATCTTTAATTCGTTTGTGCATTTTAAAGTTTAGGGTCCAGTTCCCTGTTATTTAGGCAAATTTTAAGCTTTAATTGTAACGACGCAGTCTATTTGGCAATCGAATTTTGTTTAACTATTTAAGTGACGCATCACGCCCACCGACCATCATTTAAATTATCAATTTCGCCTTTTTTACACTTATTTCGGTGTCTGGGTCAACAGTGATAATCATTACCATGAAAAAGTCTTCCCGGGTACATGCTCCTCCACTAGAATTCGTTTCAATATACATGGTAATGTTGATGAAGCACTATAATCTTTTTCACTTTTAGATTCTTATATTAGATGAAGATGATTGTATGTTTAAATTTATAATATTATATATGTATTGGAGATGTTTATTTGAGCTTGATGATTACTTTCAATTTATTTGAAGTAATGATTGCATTATCTTTATATAAGAAATTAAGTTCATTATGTATTTTTAAGATATGTTTTGATATATTACCCTCCGGTTAGAGCAACTAGATTAAAGGAATCTATCATTTTTGCAATTTTTATTCTTTTGAGATTTTTAAATAATCAAAGAAATGTATATATTATGAGATTTTAGCCTTCTGAGATTTATATATACACATGCCTTTTGAGGCTTTCATCCTTCTAATTAAGGTCTTTTATATATATGTACCTTTGAGGCTTTTTGTCTTTTAAGGTCTATTGTGTACCTATGCCATTTGAGGTTTTCATCTTTTTAAGGTCTTTTGTATACCTATAATTTTTGAGGCTTTAAGCCTTCTAAGATCTTTTATGTACCTATTTCTTTTGAGGCTTTTAGCCTTTAAAGGTCTTTTGTTTACTTGTGTCTTTTGAGGCTTTTAGTCTTCTAAGGTTTTTTGTATATATGTACTTTTTTAGGTTTTCTTCTTTATAAGGTTTTTTGTGTACATGTATCTTTTGAGGCTTTCAGCCTTCTAAGGTCTTTTGTTAACCTGTGCCTTTTGTGACTTTTATCCTTTTAAGATCTTTAAATAAGTGATGACCCTATCAACCATTTTCCCTCATAGAGACTTTCTAGTAAGGGCCATATCCACAACTAGCTTTCCTTCGAGGCTGCTTCATGGGTTATTTATTAAAGCTTAACTTTTTATTGAAAAGGTTGAGAAAATCCATAATGAATATTTGACATATATGAACTTGCTTGTTAGATCATTGCTAAATAAAGTTAATATATGTGAAAGAGGCCGAGAGTATCTACCAAGAATGTATGACATATCTGAGATTATTTTACAGCATTGCTCGATGATGTTAATCTGTGTGAAAGATGCCGATAGCATCCACCAAGGATGTATGACATATCCAAGGTTATTTATCAGAGCATTACTCGATGACGTTAACATGTGTGAAAGAGGTCGAATAGAAATCCCCTAGGATCGATTATGTCTTGATTAGGAGGGGGCTAATGTCGCACGTATCTCGAATTAAAAGTGAAGAATGATCTATCTTTAAACGTTATTGCCTTTTTGAGGTCCAAGTTAAGACTTTGCCCAAGAAGTATTAGTCTAATTAGGGATGGAATAAAGCTCGTAATTTATTGGAAGAATCATTGCATTTGCGGGAGTTTCTAGATATTATTTTGGATGTTAAAAGTTTTAGATAAATTTTCTTGGCCACAGCTATAGTCAAGATTGACCCCTAGTCCACATTTGATTCCCATGAAATTAATGCAACAATGACAAATACTAGAGAGGCGATAAAATAATGCATAAGGTTGCCCTTAATTGTTAAAGGCTTCTTTCATATCTAATAATAAATCTTGGCAAAGGGACTATATTGCTTCAACCATGCCCATGATGCTAACATGAACGATATTTCGAGGTTGGAAAAAAAGTTGCTCCCCCATCTAGGAATTACATTACCACAAATGAAGCTAAAATGTTGCATCCCAGAATATTCATGGTGATATAGAAATATGAATTTTAGCGTATTAACTTTGTACGATGATCTAACACACAAACATATTAAAGATATGGGTGCAGCGTTCATAAGAGACATAAGAGTTTTACGTAAAAACTCTTGAAAAGGGGAAAAAGTCACGAGGCCTTGCTCAATTTAAACGAATTCCCTAGTGTTTGCAGTTGATTACAAATGAGGCCCTTCCTTGGGGGGAAGGTCTTGGCTTGATGTAGCAAATATACATCACATAGAGTGCATTACATGGTGGAAGTCAAAAGAATTAGTTTTGATATATTCGTTAGGTTAGCAAGACTATAGTCGACGAGCGATGTAGGTTGGAAGGACTGTAGTCGGGATACAGTGGTCAGAAGGATCTCAGTCGGGCAATGGAGGTTGGAAAGACTATAATCAGGTGCAGTGTTTGGAAGGACCGTAGTTGGCGAGTGATAAATGTCGAAAAGATTGTATTTGAGTTACGGTGGTCGAAAAGACCATAGTCGAAAGGACCATAATTGGGTAGTGATGGTCGAAAGGACCAAATTCAATGGGCGTTGGAGGCTTGAAAGACCGTAGTTGGATGAAGGTGGTTGGAAGGGGCATAGTTGAAAATGGTGGTCGATAAGACTCTAGTTGGTGGGCTACGGAGGTCAGAAAGATTGTAGTCAGGTGACGGTGGTCAGAACGATCGTAGTTGGGTGATGGAGGTTAGAAAGATCGTAGTATGGAGATGGTGGTTAGAGAGACTGTAGTTGGCGGACAACGATGGTTAGAAGGACGGTAGTCTGATGACATTCGGTGGCCGGGAGGAAATCTGAAGATAATTGGTGGCTAGACCATAGTCGGCAGACGACGGAGGTCTGAAAGACTGTAATCGAGTGATGGTTGTCATACTTCAGGATATATATTGGAAGAATTACTTATGTATTTTATTTTAACCATTTAACTCGAGCTTAACAATAAACAACGAAAAAGAAATATGATCACATTTTGTCAAGAATTGCAAGTAAAAAATTATATATATTGTTCGAAGCCTCATATCATAGGATCCTTATATTTTCTTGAAAACAAGTAAAACTACGAATGAGCACATATCCTAGTAAGTAACTAAAATCTTACAAGTAAAATTAATGCAAGATAAAAGAGAATAATATGCTATAAATCATACAAAAAATGCATCAATATATATATATCTATATATATATATATATATAAGTTCATCATATATCAATCTATTAAATTATTAGTCACAATATCAATAATAGTCAATAATATTAATGCTAGTAACAATATTAATATCATGATCAATAAAATTAAATTGTATTAATGACAGTAAACAATATTAATGTCAGTCATAATATCATTACATTGTTCTTAACAGTGTTGGTATCAGTATTCAAGCATTCAATCAGTGTATTTTAAGGGTATTTTGCTCATGCATTTATAACTCTTAATCAGTTGCCTCTTATAACTCCCAATCAAAGTACTCCTTATAACTCCCAATCAATCTCCAACTCTTTATGAACCCGAATAAGTGAATCACGTGGATTAATAGGGTATCACGTGAAGTTATCATAACATGTATATGATATCATTCAGTATTTTATTTAAAATATAATGAAATTATATCAAATCATTCAGAATGATTAAATATATAACATATTCAAACTTACATGTTGAAAGCTTATGAAAATAGGAAATAATGCAATATTTGTAGATTTAGAAGAGATAAAATTTGTAGAAATCAAAATCATAAAAAACAGAAGTAAGAGATTAGTCATTTATAATGAATATAATAAAATCTATAATAGAAATAGGTGACAAATATGATTCAAAGACTTTTCTCTCTCCTCTCTCTTCTTCCCCTCTTTCAATTTCTTAATGGCTAAACAACCAAGTGAAAGAGTCGGTGGGGTGTATATATATAATGGCCTAGCGCCGCAACACTCACTAGATTAGCGCCAAAACGCTCTACTTTGAAATTTTAATATTTATTCAAATAAATTTATTTCACATATTTGGGTTATCACATATGTGACGGTCGATTGCTGAGAGAAAATTCGACGATAATTAGTGGTCAAGCGTAAGTACGATGACAATTTGTTGTTGTTGTTGTACTTCAATAAATAAGAGAAGAGAACAACAAAAATAGTTTTTTTTTAGAGCAACAAAAATAATAGCAATATTTTTCTCTACATTTTGGACTTCGAATAAATTGAGCATTTAAGGGCTGCAAATGATCCGAGCCGAGCTTTGGTCTTTTTTTTCCCCTATTACATATATATATATACATATATATATATACATATATATATATATATATACATATATATATATATATACATATATATATATATACATATATATATATATACATATATATATATATATATATATATAAGTTAAGATATAATATTTATTTTTAATTAAATATGGCATAATCGAGCTTTTTAATGAGCATATTTGTTTGCTCTAAACGAAATTGTTTGTGAACAAAAACGAGCCGAATGATAGACTGTTCAAGTTTGTTTATTTAGTTATCGAGTATCGTCAAAATTATTTAAGCTTGTTCATTTAACTTATCAAACGAACATAAACGAGCTCTTATTGAGCCGAGCCAAGACTAGCTCGTCGAACGCTCGGTTCATTTGTAGCCCTAAGCATTTGATAAGTTATTTGTGGCTCGATTCGATAAGGATTTATTTATGTTCTTTTGATTAACAAATTGAGCAACGTTAATTGCTTTTATAAATACTTGATTGCTGAATGAACAAACTTGAATATCTTGTTGTTTCTCGACTATCGTTCAAAGCTTATCCGTAAGCTCATTAAAAAGCTCAATTAAAACTAGATATAATATAAATGGTTCATATATAAATTTAATTAGGAAAAGAAAACATATTAATTAATCATTAATTAATAATTTATAAAACTAATTAGTATAATGTTTATTAAATTAAATAATAATAATATTATTTATTTTTATTATATTTTAATTAACTAACAATAATCCTGAATTTAAGGTAAAATGGGGGATAAATGGGATTTAAAATTGTTTATGATTTAAAGTTGAAACCAGAATTTAAGTAGAATTGAATCCCATAATGCCGTCCCTAGCAGGAGAAATTATTCTGTGCAGAATCCGGTTATAGAAGCTGTGTTCAGATGTCAGTAAAATCATTACACGTGGCGTGCTTACGTGGAAAGTTAGGATATTCATTTGACTTCTTATCCGACCCGTTTGTCTTTTCGGACTTACTGCAGACGAAGAGAAATCCGCAACAAATAAACAATAATTAAGCAGAAAATGCGCAACATATACGCAACAAATACTCAATAAATACGCAACAAATATGCAATAAAATACTCAATCAATACGCATATTTTACGCAACGAATACGCAATAAATACTCAATCAATACTCAAGTCAAATAAATATGACAGACTTTTAACTTTTCAGTTAAGCATCCAAACATAGCTCTATAACCGGATTCGGCCCAGAATAGTTCTCCCCTACCAGTCACCTGGCTGTTGGGTCCGCCGAGCCGCCCGCAACCTGTTCGACGATTTGCTTCCGTGAGAAGAGCAATGCCCAAACGAAGACGGTTCGATTTTCGCAGCCACCGCTCTCCTCTTCTTCCTTGGCTTCCTGTATCCTTTCTCTGTCCTCAAATGAGCACCTAAAACGCTGCATTTTGGGCTAAAACCTAAGCATTCTCCGAACAGGCGTCCCCTGTTACTCGCATGCCTCTCCTCGTCTTTCATATCTGTTTATATTTCTTCTTGACTAGATGATGAACTTGTTTATATAAGTTGTGAGGCTATTTTCTTCCGCATTATGCAACTTTACTGAGCCCGTGGAAAGCTGATGATGGAGTAGGATGGTGGTATTCGAAAACCACGTCATTTCCATGACTTCTGAGGTAAATGTTGATGATTGGAGTCATACCATCATGTAATGAAAGGTTTGGCGTTGATCATAATCAAGCAATTGATATCCTGAAGATGTCAATCTTCCCTTTTGAAAAGGGTGTCTCTTATTGCCTCCTACGATGGAGGGTCTGGGAGATCCTGACTGAGCTGGTTTCATTGAGTTATTTTGAGTCACAATTGTGTTTGGTAGAAAAAGTCTGAGGCACGTTCATTCCAGCTTGATTTTTCTTTGGCTAGCTGTAGATTTTTTTTTTTTTGTATCTTTATTTTGTTTTGAATTTGATGGGGTGCTTCGCTACACTTCTCTTTTAGAATACTAAAATGATTTTGGCAAAGATCAAATAAAGACAGAGCAAAACACACAAAATATCATAAGTACTAACACAATTTTTTGTGGTTCAGTGAGATTCACTTATTCCCATGATTGTATAGAGATCAAATAATCTATGAAGCTTCAAAAATGATGCACAGACATATTACACAGCATAGAAATAAAGATAGAGATACCATTTTATCTATGAAATAAGTTCCATTCATTTTAGTTGAGTGCTTTGAGTATGATGATGAAAAACAAGCTTCATTCATTTTAGTTGAATGCTTTGAGGATGATGATGAAAAACAATAGAGGTCATAACAATAGGCTTTTGTTGTATAATATTTATTCTATTTAACATGTTTAACTCTAAAAACTTTGTTAAGAGTTTGATGAGTTGCTATCTATTTAATGTTAAGTTGGTCAATCTTGTATGCTATTTTTGCATATCATAATTTCTTGTCAATGAACTTCTAACTGGAATTCCATTTGGGATTTAAAAGTTTACATTTTAATGTAATATTTCTGCAGAAAAACAGGTGAGCTATCCTATAATTTTGTAGATTCACTCTCATTTTGGATTTCGTCATATTTATTGTAAAATATCTTAGCTGAAGTGGAGCAAAGCTCATAAATATTAAGGCCATTTTTGTTGTAAGAGTTAAAGCTCCATCAAAAACTTTAAAATTAAACTTGCTTATGTTAAGACACTTTAAGGAAAGGTGATCTATTTGGGAAATTGCTCTAAAGAGAGGTAAACCTTGAGGCTTGTCTGGCTGATAATATTCTCATGTATAGAAGTTCTAGTTATTATAGAGCAATATGGTCAGAAGATTAAATTTAGGCTTCGCTTGGATCAACTTTTTGACTATTTTTATCATTTTATGGTAAGAAAAGCAGCAACAACAACAACAACATCAAGCCTTTGTCCCACTACATGGGGTCGGCTACAAGAATCCTTTTTCGTCATTGTGTCCAGTTAAAAGTCAAATTCTCATCTAAATCTAATAAAGAAAGATCATTTCTAATATTTTCTAACCAAGTCTTTTTAGGTCTACCTCTACCTTTCTTAACATAAGCCAAATCTAATACATCAACTTTCCTAACCGGGTCATCGGAAGGCCTCCATTTAATGTGACCAAACCATCTAAGGCGACTCTCTCTAATCTTATCTTCCACTGGAGCTACTCCAACCTTTTCACATATATGCTCATTTCGTATCCTATCTCTAAGGGTCAAGCCATTCATCCACCTAAGCATCCTCATCTCTGCAACACTTAACTTAGTATTATGCTTCTCTTTTAATGGCCAACATTCGGCACCATAAAGCATTGCAGATCTCACCACCAAAAAAATATATATATATTTTGAAGATAGTTTTTTCACGGTTTTTGAAATTTTTTGCCTTTAAAAGGCTATTTTTAAAAAAGCACTTATAAAATTGTGGCTGAGATATGAACTTTAAAAAACAAAAATAAAAATGCTTAAGCTGCTGCAAACGAAGCCTTAGCTGCCATATGGGCTGCTTCTTGAACTTGATAGAGACAAAGTGCTTGTTGGAAGGAGTAATCTCTTCTACCGATAAGGGAGACCTTTAAAATCTTATTTGTTTGATGAGTGATTTTAGGCTTTTTATAAAGCCACCACTGACAAGGACCTTGGTTTCTTAATCAAGGAACTTATATATGTTTCTTAGTTATGTGAGATTTGTAAAATGTCTCAAATATAAGGAAGTATAATTTATAACATTGAAATGCCTTTTAGTGTGACGGTTGAAATTCAGAATACTTTAAAAGTTGATACAACAAAATGAGAAAATTGGAGTCTAAATCAACTCCATTTAAAAGTAGTTCAGATAAAATTAACAAAAATTAAGCAGTTGAAGTGTTTGAGGCACCATTTCTAGATCAAAACTCGTTTGCTATAGCAATATTGTTTTTAGAAATTGTCAACACATGAAACAAGGAATAGTTGAACAGTAGAACAGAGTTCATATTATATCATTCCATTCAATAATTAAACACATAGACCTGCTACACTGGATAGCAAACTTTACAAGTCCATCTCACTCATGTAGCAGTATAACATTCACACAACAATATTAAGACTTTCTTATTCATAAGTAATAGAACACACACCATAGCTACACCTGCATCTCTTTTATAGTCTTAAACCGTGATCCTTTATCAGAAAACTTAGTGTCAGCATAATAATTAAGATAATCTTGGAAACGGTACTGTCCAGGATACAAGAGCTTTGGCGCTGGGGAAATTATAGCGTTTGCACCAGGATTGTAAAATGTAGCAATGGAGAGACGACTACCATCCTTGTTAGGAAGAACCCTATGCAAAATGCTTTTATAGATACCATTACTTACTACCTCCAACTGGTCACCAAGGTTCACAAATATCCTGTTATATTTTGAAGGAGTTATTGGCACCCACTCTCCATCTCTCCAAAATTCAAGTCCTGAGACATAGTCATCCTGGAGCAATAAAATGATTCCACCTGCATCAGTGTGAGCTCTGAGTCCTATGAACTGTTCTGGTTTTGGGCATTGAGGGTATATTGCTACTTTGGTTCCTATGTAAGGATCTGAAAATGTCTTCTTCAAGTAACCTTTATCTAATCCGAGGTTCTCACTCATAGTTTCTGCCAGCTTCTCAGCCAAGTTTATTACCTGATCGATGTAATCTTCCATTGCTTTGCTGCATCATAAATATTTCATTTGGAAGTGATGGTTACAAATGCAAGAACTCGTTTGGAAGTGAACCAAAAATCTTAAATGTAGAGACTTACCAGAGCTCAGGTTTTAGATTTGCAATGGCTTCAGTGGTTGTATCAGGCTTATGACGAATGAAAATGCTGCTTTCCCAGTCGAAATCGAAAACTTTGTTATGAGTTTCTAATGCTTTTGCTATGTCTGACTCATAGAAGCTATCTTTCATGTTCTCCTCGTAGTGCTTTTTCACTAAACTTTTGATTTTTTGCATTAATCCTTCATTTATTCCATGATTTTCAACCTGTAATTATGACCCAGTTGCATGTTACGACTGTACATAATTAAGACAGAATTTGAAACTTCATTTCTACTTACCCAAAAGAAGCCCCATTTTGCACAGGCCTCATGGACAAGCGACATTGTTTGGCTCCTCTTCTCTCCATTTAGCTCTTCTAAGTTGATTACTGGAATTGCCATTGTCTTTGACTAAAACAACAAATTATAACAAGACAGAAAGTGGTAATGAGCTCAAGCTAGATTGCCGTGCTTAGCAGAAGGACAGATAACCATATTTATAGTAGAATACTAAGGCATCCATACAATATAAAACGAAGAAGAAATGCAGGAGAATTTGTTTTATTTGCATTAGTTCTGCTCAACAGGTCCAAGTGCAGTTCACCAAGGCCATGTGATTGAAGCAATCTATTTCATTGTCTATCTATTTCCCTTTGTAGTCAATTAAGCCTTTAATTTTGCTTGCTTCTTCCATGTGGCCTCTTGGTAGTTTGTTCGTTTAAAATTAACTGGGAAAGGAAAAAAATTTGTATCAGGATATATCCTGATACAAACATGTTATCATAATAGGAAGCCTAGAAGATACTGTATTTCTTTTATTTTGAATGAGTATTTCACTATCTTGATATTTTTTGTATTTGAATATCTTGATGTAATTATTTTCTGCATGATGAAATAAAAGTATACAACAGCAACAACATCAAGCATTTATCCCACTATGTCGGGTCAGCTACATGGATCATTTTTCTCCATTGTGTCCGGTTAAGAGTCAAATTCTCATTTAGATCTAATAAAGAAAGGTCATTTCTAATATTTTCTAATCAGGTCTTTTTAGGTCTACCTCTACCTCTCTTAACATAGGTCAAATCTAATACATCTGTTAGCTTAATGGGGTCATCAGAAGGCCGACGTTTTACGTGACCAAACCATTTAAAGCGATTCTCTCTAATCTTATCTACCATTGGAGCTATGCTAACCTTTTCATGTATATGTTTGTTTCACATTTTATCTCTAAGAGTAAAACCACTCATCCACCTGAGCATCCTCATCTCTGCAACACTTAACTTAATATTATGCTTCTCTTTTAATGGCCAACATTCTGCTCCATAATGCATTGCATGTCTAACCACCATCTTATAGAATTTTCTCTTAAGTTTGAGTGGTACTTTTCTATCACACATCAAGCCCGATGCAACCCTCCACATCATCCATCTAACTTGAATTCTACTGATAATATCCCATCTATTTCACCATCACTCTGAACAATTGACCCTAGATATCTAAAACATGTACTCTTATTAATGACTTCATCGCTCAAAGTCACAAACCCCCCACTAGATCTATTACTACTAAAATTACACTACATGTATTCGATTTTAGATCTACTCAAACGAAAACCTTTAGACTCTAAAGGTGACCTCCATAATTCAAGTTTTCTTTCAACTCCCTCTTTAGTCCTATCAACAAGAAGAATATCGTCAGCAAAAAGCACACACCAGGGAACATCACTTGTCGACTAATCATGACATGATGAAATGAAAGTATGACATAAGAAAAATAACAAGTGCCCTTATCCACCCATAGTTTTTCTCTAGCACTTGCCTTATCATTTGCTTTTCCTGGGTTTAGTTTCTTATTAACAAAATAGGAAAATTTCAATGCATCCCCTCTTTGTTATCATGTGATGAACCCCTCTTTGAATATTTTGTCAAAGCAGGACAGCCATGTGAATTCTACTCCAAACTATACTTACAATTATCAAATAATTGATGCTTATTTTTTAATGGTTTTTTGGGTTCCTAGATTAGAATCTAGATCCGGAGGCTAAGTTCCTTAGATTTTGAAACTGTGAGTTGAGAAACTGGCAATAAATGCTTCTGTATGCATTGTTACATTGCAATCAAACGGCTGAAGTCAAAGGAAAACTTAAGCATGAATCTATTGACTTAAATTATTATTATATTGAAGTCAAGTTAAGCTTGTTGCTTTGGTTAGGGGGGGTGGAAAGTAGCCGAATTTGAGTGAGTTAATTATTATTATTATTATTTTGGCTTGGCTTATTAAGGCTTCAGTTGGGATGATTTTTTTTACTGTTTTGTAAAGTTGCTGCAAAGAAAATAATTTTTTAATGTTGTTGTAGAAAACAGATTCCTAATATAATTTTTTTAAAGCAATAAAAAATAGTGATTAAATAGAAATTGTAGTTATTGTCTGAAAAGCAAAGCAGTAAGAAATCTATTCCAGACTATGATGCACCGACACTTCTCCTCAAAGAGGCGTGCAGTGTCCGACACGACACTCGTCCGACACGTGTCGGACACGTCGAAAACGTGTCTGATTAAAAAAATATTAAAAACAAATTGGACACGCATGTCCGACACGCGTATCTTAAATATTTTATAATTTTTTTTAAATATAATTTCTTATATTTGGCGAGATTTAAACTAAATTTCTTATTTAACAACATCAAATCAACGTCTGCATTTAATACCCATTCATCGAATATTCTCATTTTCATTTCTCTTTAGCAGTGAAGGTATTTTCAAAAAAAACCGTGTCCGTGTCGTCGTGTCCGTGTCTGTGCATCATAGATCCCAGACGAAGCCTAAGTGTATGGCTTAATCTTTTCCTTTCCTATTTATTTATTTATTGAGTTGAGCATATGCTGTTTGTTCAGGAACTTGAATCTTATTTAAACTTAACTCTCACATAAATTACAACTACACACATGTATGTATGTATATATATATGGCTTGTTAATATACAAAACCTTATAAAATAAGTTGAATTCGAGCTAATTATCTAGATGTACATTAAGAACAAATTTTTTTTAATAGCCCTAGTGTTGTTGTAATGCTGCTTACATGCATTTAGACTGTAATCTATAGGTGATAGTTCTAATGTTCTTTATTATGATGCACAAGATTTAAATTGGAAGAATTATTTTTTTATCTTTTAATAAATAATAGTTAGAGCTATATAATATCATTCATCAGTAATAAATTATAAAAATTGATTCTATAATTCAAAATATTAATGCACACATATGCGTTCATTTATAAAAATCATATGCAATACTTATAATTTATACAATCATCATATATGTATTTTGTCATAAGTACAAAAGAATAGCTAAAATAAAAAAAGAAATAAAATATAAGAATTCTAGTCAATCTCACACTATTGATTCTCTGTCCTGATCTGAAAATATTTAATCACATATAATGAGCTTAAAAAGCCCAACAGGTTACCAAAACTTACAACTGAATTCAAAGCACAGTAAAAGAGCAATATGCATGACAGAGATCAAATTATAGCACTAGCATTTATATGATCATTAAATCAGTACATAAATATTAAAATTCATATGCAGTAGTAATATAATCTATAAACAATAAAACACTATGATACGGAAGCCAATAAAGTAATTAACTAGTATGAGTGTCAAATCTATAAAACAATTGTTGTATCTATAATACTAATTAGTACAGAAAATAGATAAAGCATCAAATCGAAATATCAATAAAGACTGTTGAAATCAAATCAATGTAGTAAAATCATATAGGAATGTACACATAATATTCAATTATTTTATATTAGTATAACATTAATATCTTAATCACTTTCTCAATATATCATGTATATCATGTGCTTAATGTATATATCATGTTTTTTATATTAATAAATTAGTAACATTGTTAATGATAAATCTATACAATAATATGAACAATACCTCAATAACATTCATTTCAGTAATCAAATTAAACAAATAAGAATTTTGGTTATTACAGTATTTTTTGTATCATATTAGTATCAGTAAACTTATAGCTCTTTTCTTCAACACTAGGGATCAAGTGGGAAACATATCTAGCCAGTGCAATAAACTTTGCCTTGTATTACATTACTATCTTGCGCCCTGCTCTACTGCACATTCCATCATATCTCAACCTCTCCTTCAAAGAGGAACATAACCAATGGTACATTCTAGATCTCTGAATACTGCATGTTGTCAAATATCTTTTTTATTCTCAGTAACCAATCTTTTGTAGCATGATGTTCTACAGCTCCTTTAAATAATGGAGGTTTCAGCTTATGAAATATTTGCGAATGCTTATCTCCCTCATCTTTTTAGTTTTCAGCAGACTTATTATGTGCATCCCCCATTGCCTGTGTTATAACGATAGCCAACTACATTACATTATCTGAAGGCACTAGAGTTGCACAATGTTGCTCATTGGGTATATTTGATTATGACAAATCTATTTTGATTTTTTACCTGCACAGCTTAGTATGATCTGAATAATACACACATACAATCAATTATATATGCAAAATAATGCACCCTAAATTATTCATTGTATCCGACTCTCAATCAATTCTTATAACTCCGGTAATAATCAATTCTTTCAATAATTATGCTGATACTAATTATGATGCCTCCCAGAATATAAATAAGAAGAATAAACTTTTTATCTTTTAATAAATAACAATCAGAGCTATCTAATTTCATCTATCGATAATAAACAATGAAAATATATTCTATAATTCAAATCATCAATGTATACATATGTATTCATTCTCAAAAATAAAATACAATACTCATGATTTATACAATCATCACATATATATCATATCATGAGTACAAAAGAATAACTAAAACAAAAAAAGAAATAGAACATGAAAAATTCTGGTCAATCTCAAGCTTCTAATCATTTGTCATGACCTAAAAATATTTAACCACATATAATAAGCTTAAAAAGCCCAACATGTCATCAAAACCTTCAATTAAATTCAAAGCACGGTAAATGAGCAATATACTTGTTAGATTTTAAATCATAGCAGTAGCATTCATATAATCATTGAATTAGTGCAAAAAATAATAAAATTTATATGGAATAATAATATAAACTATAAACAATAAAACATTATGGTACGGAAGCTAGTAAAATAGTAAACCAGTATGAGTGTTAAATTTATAAAATAATCGACGTATTAGTAATATTAATCGGTACATAAATTAGATAAAGCATCAAATCAAAACATCAATAAAGACTATTAAAATCAAATCAATATTGTAAAATTATATAGGAATGTACACATGTTATCCAGTTACTTTATATCAGTATAAATCAATATCTTGATCGCATACTTAATATAACATGTATATCACTCAATGCATATATCATGTTTTTATATTAATAAATCAGTAATAATGTTAATAATAAATCTATACTTGAATATGAACAATGCCCTAATAGCATTCATTTCAGTAGTCATACTAAATAAGTAAGAATTTTGATTATCACAGTATTTTTAGTAAACAGAGTCACCACTCTTTGCCCGTTGACACAATGATCATCTCCTTATAACTCTCAATTTGTGTATTATGTGAATCAGTAGAGGATAACATCAAATCATAATATTTAAAGAAAAGTCCGTCGACCCACCATCTTGTACAAGCCAATCAGTCTCAAATTAATGGGTCAATCAATCTTTACTTTTCTTTTACACACACATTATTATCACAATATTATAACAGTAATCTCAACCACATGTCTGCATTCATTTCTAATATATTACAGTAAATAAAACATAATTGAGTTTAATTCGGAAAGTGTCAAAATGTCCTAATGTTAGGTAAAAAAATCTTACTGAAAAAATTCATATTTTCAAAAATTAATCAAATTAGTAGAGATTTTATAAAACAACATTCTAAAGTTTTAATTGAATTGAAACACTATTTTTAGATGTCAAAATAAATTTCTGAGTAGACAAAAATCGTTGCATTTTTAAAATCACCTAGCGAAAGATATCAAATAAATATTCAAAATATTTATAATCTCAATCTCTATAACATATAAAAATTTAAGAGATACAAGTTTTACTAATATAAAATTATTTTTGTTTTTTGATAATAACAATACAAATTTAATCATGTATAATTACACAGACATACAGTAAGGGAAAATTCACTTGATGATAAAAAATGGAAATGGGTGGAGATGTAGCATAAGTGAAGGGATTTAATTGATAAGATAACATATGATTAAGATATCATCCTCTCAAGAATTAATGAGGAAATGTCTTGTGAAATATTAATGCCTTGACAATATATCAAGAGGATGATGGCTTCTACCTTCAATTTCCTTTTATTGAGTTGTATAAGCACACAAAAATTTTGTTTCTTGATTTCAGCATCAATGTTAGGCTTTGTTTGAGGCAGCTTTTGCTCATCATTTCTTCATTGTTTTAAATAAAATTTTGTACTAAAAAGTTAATGTAGAAAGCACTAAGAAAATTTTATCAAATGAAGCCATAGTGATTCTTTTTAGGCTTCGTTTGAAATAACTTTTTAACAGCTTTTTAAAACAGCTTTTTTATACAAAAAAGTTTTAATTCAAGCAATTTTTTATTGAAAAAATGATTTGAAAAGCAGTAAAAAAATCGTCCCAAATGAAGCCTTAATAAAAACTTTGATGTACTTTCATTCCAAAAAAAATAAATAAATAAAGTAAAACAGTTTAATCAAAACGAAAAACTTAAATAATTGAACCACTCATTACTATCCTGTGGGCTTCTCATATTAGGGCTATGCCATTATTGAAACACAACTTGATAATTGTTTACTCTGATAGATAATACTCTATAGCCCATCCGACGACTAATCCAATAAAAAACCCAATAAGATATCAACTAATTATCACTAAACCGCTTAATTGCAGCGGTTTTTTTTTTTTTTGCAGCTGTTTTAAAATGGTTGTAAACTTTTATATATATAGGGTTTTAAATTGAAAAAAATAGAGTAAGATATTCTTATCAAAATTTGGTCATTATCAAATTTATTTTAAAATAAGCATAATATGAATTTTGATTAGTTATTCATATATATTATTCATTTAAAGTAAATTTAAAATTAATATTAACAAAATTTTGATCTTGTTTGGTTATAAACTAGTGTAATATAAATTTTTTATGTAAAGTATTAATATTAAATTCATTTAAAGTAAATTTAAAAACTATTATATATATATATATATATATATATTATTCTATAGTGGTACTCATTATGACATTGTGTATGATGTAAATGATATATAAGTTCCTTTCAAATAATTGCTAGTTAGTTGGTGAGAAGTACAAATTAATTATATTGACTCTATGATTTTGATTCGAATTGAATCGACATGATTTCTTCTCCTACAATGATCAACCAACTCAATGTTTATGAACTACTACAATATAGATGCTAGGTTGTCATAGAGATCAACAAAGGATCTCATAGTTCAACAAGACGAAACTCCTCATCAGCCTTATTAGATCCTTATCTCGGGTGGTCTATCTATAGTAAAGAGGGACCGCTAACAAGTTCTTCAGTGTTGAATGATGTTGCTATCATGGCTGAATTCAAGATGAGGATATTGGGACTATGGTCCCCCATTTCAAAGCCTTGAATTAATGTTGAGATTAGTGCTATATATTATATTCGAGGTCTGCATTCTATCGAATTACGCTGATATTATCACGTAAATTTAAGGAACTTTTATTTGGTCTGGTGAACGTACGTAGAGCTACGTTCGGCCGGCACTAAGATCGCAGGCACAAAACGAGAAATACTGAGCAAATACCGAGCAATACCAACAATAACGAGAAATACCATTATGTGAAGACAAAATACCGAGCAATCCCAAAAAATACCAAGTTTTTTCTAGAAAAACTCGGTATTTTTTGGGAATACTCGGTATTGGTCTTCACAGAGCGGTATTCCTTGTTATTACCAAAAATATCTAGCAATACCGACCAAATACCGAGCAAAAACCGAGTAACAATCCTCTGACCGAACGTAGAGCTACGACCGGTCAGAGGACGTAATAAAAGTTCAAATTTAAGAGCTTGAAAGTTCACATAAATTTTCTCTTTATTATCTACTTCATCTTTCATTAATTAGGGCTTAGAAACCCCTCATTAAAAAACTTACGTTAACTATTATATTTTATCCAAGTAAACAAACATTTATTTTTTCAAGTTTGCCCTATATTGTACTGGGGAAAAATAAACAAGCAGAAGAGTAGAAGTAATAATTTATACATTATTATTATTATTACTATTATTATTATTATTATTGATGACAAAGTAAAGAAAGGACTTTAAGCATCAAATGGAGACATGGAGTCATAAATAAAGAGTTCTGTTATTTTCCAATTTATTGTCAAGTTCTGATCCAACCAGAAACCAAACCTTTAATTTCTAGCCAGAAAACTGAACAAAACAAGTAAGAAAACATGTGGTTGCATCTCAATCTCCTGTATATCTCTCTTGAATGGTACTATATTTATGAGGTATATTTATATTTAAATTAATGTCACATAAATTATTTTATATGATAGGTAATATGTTAATTTTTGAATAAATTATTTTATATTACTTTTTGTGAATTATTTATGTTCATGATGAATGCATGCAAAAGATAAGAATTTTGATGTTGGGTATTAATTTATTTGTTTAATTAAAGAGGTGATGTATTATGTTGAGACATAGGGGTGTCAATTTCGGGTCACGGGTCGGGTTCGGGTCGAACCCGGAACTAACCCGGTTCAAACGAGTCGACCCTAGCCCGACCCGGGTAGACAAACGGGTTGGAAATCCGAACCCGGACCCGACCCGGCGGGTTGCCGGGTTGACCCGATCCGACCCAGTTTTGGGTTCTGCCGGCGACGGAACGACAGCAGGCGGACAACAGGCAAGGGGGCAGACACGACATGCGAGGGAGGGGGCAGCGGGAGCGGGTGCGGGCAGCAGTGCGGAGCAGCTGGCGCGGACACGCTGGGCAGCGGGCGCGGGACACGGGCAGCGCGGGCGGGGGCAGCGGGCAGTGCGGGTGGGGGCAGCGAGTAGCGCGAGCGGGGGCAGCGGGCAGCGAGCGGGAATCAAAATTTTTTAAATTAAACGGGTTTTCGGGTTGACCTGGCAACCCGCCGGGTCAACCCAAAACCGAATCGTTTTTTTCAACGGGTCGAATACGAGAACCCAAACCCGACCCGTTTTGAAATGGGGTCGGGTCCAACCCGGATTTTTCGGGTCGGGTCCGGGTCGGGTTTTCGTGTCGTGTCAAATATTGACACCCCTATTGAGACATTATGGCAAAATAATTTCATTTTTTTGGTATGGATAGTGGTGTTATAGACTAAGGGTCTGTTTAGGATAACTTTTTTTAGATTGCAATCACAATTTTGTTTGACTATTGTTTGCTTGGTGCTTTCAATAATTTTTTATGCTATAAAGTTTTTTTTATAATAGTTTTTTGAAAAATTACTTTACCGACAATAACTTTATAATCACTTTTATAAAAAGATGTGGCAGTCTCAAATAGATCCTACGTTATGCAATTACATCAACTAAAAGATATTGAAAAGAAAAATAATAATACAGATATAATAGGAACATCAATTTTTTATAGTTTTTTTTGTACTGAAAGCATGTTTATAAAGCAATAAAAAAGCCCTCCCTTAGGCTTTGTTTGGGACGGCTTTCTTACTGCTTTCTTAAACAGCTTTTAAGTATAAAAAATCTTTATACTAAAAAATTTTGTACTATAGAAAACTACTTAAAAAATCAATAAGAAAGTCATCCCAAATGAAGCCTTAATCTATTAGCCAAAGAACTTCTTTAGTGGCTTCAATGAGAGTTATATATTTTGTATATCGAATAGATTAAAAAATTGTAGGTTGAAGATATGCCTTCCACTTTATAAAACATCTTGAGATAGTGAAGATAAGCCTAATTTGAGACCTCCCTCTCTCAAGATCACCATCAAAATTAGAATCAACAGATTTTTCATGACACCATGTTCATAAAAGTCAAAAAAGCTAGTACTTTGACAGCTTTAGAAATAGTTTTTGTTGGTCTCTAACAGTCTTTACTTTAATTTGACATATCCTCTAGCCTTATATTTCATAATTTAGCTTAATAATTTTGAGGAAGAAATTGATGTTACACCTATCATAGTGCTTTTGTCAACAAAGTGGAGATCAACAAGCTTTTTTTCTTAGAAATCTATAGTACTCTATCTTCATCATTTTGTCGATCAATGCCTATTGGAGTCCAAAAAATCTTAAAATATAATGTTCCCCGTCAATGTTAGCAAGTAACAAACCTCCCAAATTTTTTATAATTTCATCATATTTCTTGATCACAAGCCAAGTCTTATTCCATGAAAACATTTTCACCAATAACAAATTTCTAAAAAGAGAATCACTCCATATGAGGGGCCATAGGATAAGAACAAAAAAAAATCAGAATTCAAGCTTTAGGTTTCGTTTGGGGGCGGCTTTTTTAATGCTTCTTAAAGCAGCTTTCATGTACAAAAATTTAAATTTTTGTTCTAAAAAATTGCTTTAAGAAGTAGTAATAAACCCATCCCAAACGAAGCCTTAATTAAAGAAGAAAGCAATATGCAACTGTAAAAACTATATCAAACTATCTCTATATTATTATAGAGCTAAAGATGTCTTTCAAATCAATTTATTTTCTAGTAAAATTTTGCATTGAGATTTTTAGTGATCATGTTTTTAACAAAAGTAGCATTAGCCCTTCTTCTTATGCTTTGATTTTGATCTTTAGCTAAATTCTTCAAATTTGTTTCCATTTCGATCTATCTCATAACTAATAAACCCTTCATAGGGCTTTTTCATCATGCTCATTTCCTCAAGTCTTTTGACAATGAGAAAGACTTCACATCTATCATAAAAATAACTATTTTTGTTCATACAATATGCTTATAAGAGCGTGATCAATAGCAAAATAGAATAAAAGTTTTTTATTTTCTTTTCATTTTTTATGTCAATGTTAGTCGAATCTAGAATAAACATATTATAAGCATTTAAATGCTCATGAGATGATTCATCCTCTAATAATATACATTTTCAAATAAAAATGATTTGTACGCAATTTAGGCTTTGTTTGGGACAGCTTTCTTACTACTTTTTAATACAAAAGTTAAAATTTTTATACTCAAAAGCTGCTTTAAGAAGCAATAAAACAACCATCCCAAACGAAGCCTTAGTTATGCATAAAGTTTTTAACCTTTCCCATATCCAAACACATTAATTTTCACATATATTAATGATATGATTATTTTCAGAGAACAAAAACAAATAAACACCCTTAAGATTTCATACAATCCCAACACATTATATGCCACATAACATTTCTCCTTCCTTGGGTATATTAAACCATCTCAAGAACAACAAAAACAAGTGCAGTGAATACATGTTAATTTCTTAACACGACATCATAAGTTATTGAAGAGGCCATTTCCAAAGCTAAGCCAAGCTTCTCCTCACAGTATGGAAAATACATTTCCATAATAATAAAACAGAAAGTATCTTTAACTATTTTTCCCCCATATCTTTCTCTCATGCAATAAGGCCAATGCCTTCTACGATGAGTGAATCTGCTAGAACCTGATTTGCAGCCTCAGATGGGTGAACACTATCCCAGAATACATAACCTGTAGCATTTGGGCATGTTCCTATTGATTTGGGATTGCAAAGTAATGATGTAGTCTCAACTGTTCCAGTTCCACAACAACCTCTCCTAGCCTCGAAAAAACCTTCAAAATAGTAATCAAAGTTTGTCAGTTTAGTCCTATCATACTGAACAATTGAAAAATATATAGGTGCCAAAATACCAAGTGATTTGCTCTCACTCGTAGACTTAGGCTTCATTTAGGACGGCTTCATTACTGCTACTTAAAACAGCTTTCTAGCTAGTATTAAAAAAAAAATTTAAACTAGAAAGTTGATTTAAGAAACAGTAAAAAAGCCGTCACAAACGAAGCCTTAACCTTTGACATGAGAATCAATTTGACCATTAATGTATCTCACCCAACATCAATCACCCTTGACTAAGGCTTTGTTTGGGACGGCTTTCTTACTGCTTCTTAAAGCAGATTTGTAGTTCAAAAATTAGAACTTATGAATTAGAAAGCTGCTTTAAGAACAATAAGAAAGTCGTCCCAAACGAAGCCTAATAAACAAGAAAAGAGTTGGAGGAAGGATATATCTACCACTCTTGGAAGGATTTGCAACTAGATCATAGAGAGGCTGGTAGATGTCAAAAATAGCAATCTTTAGCTGTGGAAGTTTCTTTGTGAGAGAGCTAACAGCTGAATTAATTTTCTTGTTGAATCCTTGGGCATCTGAATTTAGCCTAGAAACGCAGCCATTGCTTCCCTTTCCAAATAGTGTAATGGATGCTGGAAGGCAACCAATTGGTGGAAGAGTGGTGACTCCAATCCTCCTTGCTCCCAGCTTATACAAATCCTGTAAAACCAAAGCTTAGATACTAATTATTCACAATAAAACATTTTTGCTTGTGCGATTCATTCTGAACTTAGGAATTTAGTGATACTCCAATATGAATTTTAATGTTATTGGTAGAGTATTTTAATACATTAAAGGAGCCCAAATCAAGTCAGTCTATATAGGAAATACTTCAACTACCATCTACTTCTCACCGTTACAAAGTCTGAGAAGATACCAACTAGAAAAGAAGAGAATTCATCAGGACTGTAGATTTTGTATAGATAAGGATTGATATAGTAGTTTTGGACGAAATCACTTGCTCCAGCACTTAGAATGTACAGAGCTTGCGATATAATCGAGGAAGCCTTACTACTCCCAGCAACTTTGGCCAGCTTTGACTGATACTCCTTGTAGTATTCCAACTGCTGTGATAAAGGTATGGCATGCTGCAATATTCCCATATTAATTCATCAAAAAATACTTATTCCTGAATATAGGAGAAGTGCAGCAACAAGTAATAAGATCATGCTAATTTTTTATGATCACTGTTCATCAATTCGCTTAATTGAATCTCAAGATGCAGTACTAAGGCCTTCTCCAACCGAACTCCAAACACATGGATGACGTCGCTCGCGAACTCCAGCCGAACGGCAAAACTTTAGCTATTTGGTTGTGGGTGAAGAGTGTGACGCTAATATTTGCGTCTCACTGTTCATCTACGCTATTTTTCTGTCTCTACCGGATTTGCCGAAGAAACCCACGAAAGAGGAGAAAGCCGGTTGGTTACCTTCGCAGCAGAGCTCAAAATGGAGTTCGATTGGAGATGAATCATAACATTTTTTAATTTCACTGCATTTTGGAGTGAAAAATAGGATTTCCGGTTGAAGATGCCCTAACTAGCAATCAGCGCTCCACCAAGAGACAATCCAGTGCTGTGAAACCAAGTAAAAAAACCAGAACTCACATATAAGATTGCAGTGCCATCATAGTACCCAGAAGCAGCAGAAGCAAAATTTGCTCCTATCAGAAGGTTCTTTCCTGAAGCCTGAGGACTCAGATAAGCTACTGGAAATGTTGTAAATCCCAGTGTTTCAGCTGCACAAACATCAATCCATGAAAATGTTTACAATGTTCTAACTATACACATATATCCTATCTATCCATGACTTCTCACCAGTTATGTCAGTTGCTAATTTTCCATTGCAGAATCTTCCTGTAGCTTCATGGTTCTTGAAATCTCTTCCATAAGGAGGAAAATCAGCTTTAAAAATGGTGTGCAAGTAATCATTGTTGCCTACATCAACCGTCGAATCGCCGAAGGTAATGATTGCAGGAACTAGAGTTGTTGATGACTGTGATTTTACATTCAACAAGCTTGTGCTCATAATTAGAAGCTGAGTTACAGCTACAGCCCAGGCTTTGCTTGAAATAGGCCTGCCCTCCATGGTCTCTTGGTGAGGATTTCTGAAAGAAGGTTTATGTTATATATATACTAGTTTTATTTCCCTGTAATGACAGGGAGATTAAGTTAATTAAAAAATTATTATAATTAATCACTAGTATTAGTTATATAATAATTATTTGTTAATATTGGGCATCATTAATTCTCATTGATTTTTTAATATATAAAGATTGAAAATAATCTTTCTGCTATAAAGATTAAAGTGTATGGATCTCTCTCTTAATAAACTTCACATGGGTGCCACTCTTGATGTGCTCTCTATTTTTGGGTTGGCTTTTATTAGAGAAAATTTATAATTAAATCTTTTTACTTAATGAATCATATTGGTATGCTGTATATTCTAATTAAATATATAATAGTTATTTAAATTACATAATTTCTGTAATAACAGTTCACTTATTTATGAGAAATAAAGTGAAATTTCAATTTTAATAACAATTTTTATATTTAATTTCAAATCAAACAAACAAAAACTCAAAAATATTTTTTAAAAATAACATCAAATATAAAATATATGAGCTAATTAACTTATTTTGCTCTGAAAACTTTTAAAAAATCTTCTCTGAGACAAAGATTCAAAGTTCCATCACTTCAAGAAGAAATTAAGGAATTTGCATCATTTAAATTATCTTGTTTATTTATATTTGAACTGAATTTTGAACCACACAAATAGTCGTATGATTCTTAAAACAAGAAAAAATACTACGATTCACAAAGTTCAACAATAGATTCGAAGGTTATCCCACTGGGCTTAGTTGAGTTGGTGGGCGAGCGTTGTTGGGAACCCGGCCCCCAACCCATATTTAATTCCTCTCTCATGCGACGCGACTCCTTAAATGGGGAAAAATAACTGTGACCCTGCACTTATGGGGTTGGTTGCTGGTAGACCCACCGAGAAATTAGTTATGTCGCCATGCGCCTCCTTTGACAGTGGCAGCAGTGGGTAAATACCCGCGTTCCAAAAAAAAAAACAAAGATTCAAACGTTGCCTTTTCATCAAACCGTACTGGTTGTATACATAATATAAAAGATGTTGAAGTCAGAGAGTTTGCTAAGGTTCATTGAAGGCTGTTCTTAAAAACAATGGACAATGCTACTGTTCATAAGTTCAACCATCGATTCAAAAGGTTTTTCTAATTCTTTTTCAGCTTGGTATAAATCTATATAAAATGAAGTCAGGGAGTTTGTTAAGGTTCATTGAAGGCTTGCATGTGGTTAGCTGTAAAGATAAGGTAAGTGAAGGAGGAGATGGAACCCACGCTTGCAGAGTTCATTAATCTGAGCAACAATAAAGGTGGCGATTAAATAAGAGAGAGAGATAGGTAGTTGGAAGTGAGTTGGCTGGTTTTATGAAGCTAAATGCTAACTTTTTCAAAGCTATATTTATTCATTATCTGGAAGCTAAGATAGAAACCTGCAAAGATATCAATATTAAAGCTGACCAGAAGTTAGTGAGTGCATGTGAAGGCATGGATCTTTTCACGTACTTGTGGACATTACTTACTACTTTTGCTTACACTTGCTTGTTTTTTAGGTAAATTTATGAAAGTGGTTTTTGACCTACATTGTGAGTAGAATTCAAGTTTTTGTTTGGTAAATTTCTACTTTTGATGCTTATATAGGTAAATATGAGAAGTGATTTTTAATTATGAGTTTTTTTTTAAATAAAATAATGATAAGAGAGAATAAAAATTATAGATAAATGAATGAAACTTTATTTTTCTTGATAATGATGAAGTTGAAACTTCTTTGAATAGTTGAGCTAGTTTTTCTTTATGACAATATATAACTTTTAAGGAAATATTTATTTTGTGAGATGTTAAGAATTTAAAATTTTAGATCGGACGATTGTGTGGCCCGCTGAGCTGTTATAGTTCACTGTGATTTTGCTTTTAGTTTTTAGGATTTGCGAAAGGAAAATGAGCTTGTTGATTAGCAGTTTAGGATCATATTTTGGTTTATAGATATTTCTCTATTTTGATTTTTGTACAATCATGATTAGTTTATTATTTAGTCCTATAACATCTGTATGTACCATCATGGGCGGAGGGAGGGGGGGGCAAGGGGGGGCACGTGCCCCCCCCCTAAAAAAAAAAAAAAGCTTAGAACCTGTAAGCTTTCATTTGGTTTATTACAGGCTTTTTCATTTTTTTTTTGGGAAATGGTTTTTTACATTTGAAGTCCACCTTTTACTCGGACATGAAATGCTTCAGCCAGAGAGAGTGACTAATAGGGTAAAGTATTGAGAGAGAGAGAGAGAGAGAGAGAGAGAGAGAGAGAGAGAGAGAGAGAGAGAGAGAGAGGGAGGAATGACTTTGAAAAGAAATTTTGAAGTTGAGTTGAAGTGTTATTTAATTAATTATTATTTAAAATATTTAACTTTTTAAATGTGATTTTATTAAAACTTTTATACTTAATTCATTATTCATTATCTAATAATAATTATTAAATATTAAATTACCACATAATTATTGAATTATTTTTGCACCCAACCATTGTGTATTATTGATTTAGCTAAAGCTAAAATTGAAAGCTTAAATGGGCTTAAAGTTGACTGTTTTAGTGGCTTAATAGAGCAACAAATTCGCCAACGAGAAAACCTATTATAATTTTTGTAATTCTTACTTTTAAAACTTATTTATTAATCCAAAGAAGCCACCAACATTATTTCTTGGACACATGAAAAACATCAATAGTTTGTTTTCCCTTTTACTCCTCTCTCGCGACTCACGAGTCACGACCTCGAGCACGGCTTTCGTTAGGCCCCCCTGGAAAAAAATTTCTGGCTCCGCCACTGTGTACCATGTATTGTAGTGTAGATATATTTTGATGAAATGAAAGTAATATTGTGGATGAGTTTATTTTAATATTTGGATGTTTTAATAGCTTTGTAGTTTGGAGTTTACTTAAAATGAATATTGGAATATAATCTAAAATATTCTAAAACTAGATTTTGGGGTTTGACTATCATAGCTCAGCACGATAGGACATGTTCATGTCGTGTTGGATTGTGACAGGCTAACCTAAAGTCTCACAATATATGTGAAAAATAATCTAAAACAACATGGTCATCTCTCACCTTCGCAAAAAGATAGAATGATAATTATCTCTCATCTACGATTGTTTTGTTGACATAAAATGGTGTTAGGCGGTCTAAAATGATTGCATGAGTTTCTTTCTTCAACACCTAGAGTAGAATGTCACTTTTTTCCATATATAACTATCACGCCTATGAAATAATGGTATATAGTATATCTATGTGTGTAATCCATCGACACTTTGGGATTAACTCATATATTCTTCAATTTATAAATGTCAAGCTATACTAGTAGTGATGCAATATTGTTTATATACAACGGAGGCAATTAAGAGAGTTAATTGCTAACACTTAGGACTAGATGACATGCACATCTCTCCCATCTATAGTTATTATGATGTTGTAGCAACTATGCTAAATAGTTTATATATGGTTGCATGAGCATCACTCGCCAACATCTAAAGATATAATGAAGTTCGTTATTTACTAAAAATCAACTTATTACTATGACACCTCATTGAGTGAAATGGTCTTGATAATGTCAACCATTACTAAAGATATGTTTCATAAGGTTGCTCACATCACAATCATTTCTCTAAAGAGTCACTCTATAAAGTCAATTGCTATGAAACTATCTATCTCAGGACCTCCATCATTAACCTCACTTTTATAAATGGCTATCTCACTATAGACCTACAATATAGGTTCATTCGTGTTGTACTTGTAAATATCTCTCTCACACCATATTATCTTATAAAAGATCTACGTCGTCTCAATAATACACTATTGCCTTGCAGTAATCATCATACACCAAGACCCACACTATTGCATTGTGGCAATCATTATACATCAAGACCTGCACCATTGCATTGCTTATGCAACTGTTATCTCTCTCAAAACTTGTGTGACAACCTCATTTACATCATGGCCTATGCCATTACCTTGTACTACATTTATCTCTCTCAATACATATGCCTAATCTCATTTATGTTGTTAAATATTTGCACCATATTTCCCTTAAGACTTGAGGCACAATTTCCCTTTTGTTGCAACAATCTTTAGCAAGAACATCTATATTACAATATTGCTTGCATTGAATCATTCTCTATTGGACAAACATCATAATCACCATCGAGCATATATATTTATGTTGCATCCATCCTTCATCAGATGAGGATCACATCTAATCCTTCTAAGACTATGGCCACCATCTTGTCTTTAATCGTAAGCATTTAATTTGATCCCATTGTTGTAATTTTTTGTTAATTACCCATAAAGCATCTTGTGCTAAAATCCTTTTTTTTTTTTTTTGGCCGCGGGGAGGGGGTTGGGACCCACAAAAGGGGCTTACATATTAATCATAAAAATGAGGTTACATGTCCTTAAGGGGATCAATTGCTCACTAATGCTCAAAGAGCTACATTTAAAACAAAATTAAATCTAGAGAGCCAAAGATCCCTACAAATAATACAACATCAAAAGCAGATTAAAAAAAAAATGAAAAGGAGGTAGGAAGCCATCAACCAAAAAAAGGACCAATTAACAATCAACCCGAAGCACCTATAACTCAATAGGAGCCATAATTGCCAAAATAGAAGCCCAAGCTATAATCCTCAAAACCACCCCTCAGAATTTGAAGGAAATACCTGCAAAAAATAAAAGTACTAGAAAGAAAACTCCATCAAACCAAATAAAATAAATCACAAAAAATACATAGAAACAACAACCGAGAATGAACACAGTCACCCAAGAGGAAACCACCAACAACTTGAGACACAAAGAAAGCATGACAACAACCAACAAGCTAAGCAAATATAATAAGAACAACCAAGACCAACAAATTTAGCTAGGATAACATCTGTACAGGTAACCAATAGCATCCACCAGTAAATAAGGACTGAGCACCCAAACTAAAAACTAGAAGAACCAGAACAACTCAGGATGCACAAAAGAAACAAATTAAAAAATTAAACTAGATAACCCAGCAACATGAACTATTCCAGCAAGTTGAAAAAGAAAAGGGTCAGTCCATGAATAGAGAAGAAGAAGCAACTCAAAGAATCAAAAAGTACTCCGAGGAGACAAAGACAAAACCATGAAAATAACCAAGAGGGAATAAAGAACAAAAAGAAAAGGAAACTAAAGTTTCCTCAAGTAAGGGAAACCCACTTGGTTCAACTTGATCATGCCTCATAAGGCATGAAGCTTGTTCACATTAAAAAATAATTCAGTAGAAGATAAAGTTAACAATTTCTTAACATGGGAATCTGCACAAACATTATCCTCCATATAAATGTGAGAAATCACAAAGTCACAATTCTCCAGAATGCTCATGATATTTTGAAATATATAAAACAGATTAACATTCCTACAACATTTAGACTTAATGAGATTTACCCAAACTAGAGTGTTAGATTCAATCCAAACTTTATCAAGATTGTGATCCCTGCAATAAAGCTTAAGACCCAACAATAAAGCAGAAGCATCCACAACAATCACCTAACCAGTAAGAATGTAAGAAGTAAAAGCAAACATTAGCACCTTTATAGTCCCTCACAATACCACCTCCACCAGCACCACTCTTAGAAACCGACCCATCGACAATTTAATTTACACTGATGCAAGGAGGATATATATATATATTTCTTCCAAAAAAGAATTTAAGAACTCAAATTCTTTCTCTCACCTTCAAAAGAAACATGGAAATAGGAAGCCCACTCCTTTCCCTTAAAATGCATAGGGAGAAGGAGCTTGGCCAAGATCATATCATAAATTTTATTCTTTAGCACAATAATGATTATATTCGAAAACACTTAATATTATGATGCTTGCTGTTATTTCTATCAATCCATAGACGCCAAAACATCAACATAGGAATAACAGTTAAAATATGACAAGCATGTCTATGTAGAAACTAGTGAGCAAGAAGATTGTAACAAGAAATAGCGGTGTAACTCATATAAATACCCAAAAGCTTTATCAAGAAGATACCAAACATTAATAGCAATAGGGCCTTCAATAAAAACATGTCTAATAGTATCCAAATTGAAACAACATTGGGATGTAGAAATAATAATAATAATAATAATAATAAACCTTTATGCTTAAGCCTCTCATCCACAGGGATCAAGCCATTAATAATACGCCAAGATAAAATGGGGATGGACGTGGGAATAACTGAATTCCAATTTTTTAATAAAACAAAATGGTAGTGTTGCGGGCTAGAATATACACGGCAGTAGAGTTTACAAATTCACGTATGAGCGTTGCACGAATATTCAGCTCACAAATAGAAAAGAAAATGAACACCAGGATTTTTACGTGGAAAGCCCGAAAGAGGGAAAAAAACCATAGGGCCACGCCCAGCTGAAAAGTTCCACTAGTGTTTTGTAAATTACAAGGAGCTAATTCATCCTACAAGATAGGACGATCAGATTACAATCTGTTTCTTCTAATTTGAAGCAAAATTACAAATTTATGCAGAATTTAGGCGTCTCCCAAAAATCCGGCAGAGTTCCGTCGCATTCAGGCAGCGGAAAGAACTCCGACGGTGGTCGAGGAGGAGATGATTCTCCCTTTCCCCTTCTTCTTTTCTCTTCTTCTCTCTCTTCTCACTTGAGTCCTCTTATGAAGAATGAGGGCTCTATTTATAGTTTTTCTAGAGTGGCATGACTTGTAAATATGTGTGAGATCAGGGGCGAATAGGGAGTGGTCGAATGGACGGTTGATGTTGAATCCTTTGATCGTGCACCGTTCGTTGCATGTTTGAAGGCCTTAGTGATGTCGGAATTCGGAGATCTTTGGCTCGTTGGATTCGTCTCATCGAGCCGCTCGATTCGAGTATAAGCTCGTTAAAATCGAAGACTGTTTAGTAACTCAAATTGTGGTACGAGCTTTCTAATAGCACTTCGGGCCCTTGATTTGGGCTCAATTGGACTCGGATTGAGTTGAATTTGGTGTTGTTGGGTTCATATTTCTGAGATGCTCAGTTTGACTGTAAGCTTGCTGAAATCGGAGTTCGAATGCTTCTGGATTTAATTTTTGAAGTTTCCGGGTTGGGTTTTGCCTCGAGATTCGTGCCCGATCAAGATAATTTCATGATAACGTATCAGGTAGAAACAAATTCCTTAAAGTGCTTAGAAGTTCACTGTCACGACCCGACCCGACCGGGACGGATCCCGCCCGCTCCGGGTCGCGACCAGCCAAAACAAACAGACCAGGATCTGGCTTTGAAATTTGTTTCGGAACTGATTCTTCCAAATATTTCAACTCAAAAACAAACACACAGAGCTACTATGAAACATCAACTGCAGCGGAACAAATCATCTATATTTTTCTTTTCCTCAAAACAATCATCTACACTACAGGCCATGGCTCAGACAGAAAGAAACAGAACAGAAGAGCCATGTCTGTACAAAAAATCAAAAGTACAAAACAATACCTACAGATCAGACTCTAAACTCTAGTCCAAGACATCCTTCCCTTTCCCAGAACCTGAAAACCACACAGAAAACAAGGGTGAGCTCAACAGCTCAGAAAAGCGACAAACCTCCAATCAAAACTCTCAGAATCCAAAACCAAACACTTCAAACCAAATCCGTACAGAAACCAGAACAGAATCAGACAGATATCAAAATCGTGCAGATCAGAACGGAACAGATCAAATCAGAACAGATACGGACATATATCAAATCAGAACAGATACGGACATATATCAAATCAGAACAGATCGAAACGGAGCAGATCAGACAGAACTGTACGGAAACAAAAGTCATATCAAATCAGAATCAGATTTGCTTACAGAACAGATACGGAAATCAGAAGTCCTTTCAAATCAGATGTCAGATATTATTTAATTAATAGCTAAATTCCCTAACACTGACAGAATCTCTACAGATTCCGGCCCCTTATGCCTCCCTTTGTGCTCACGGCACCAGAACATATGTGCTTATAGCACCAGAACAGATGTGCTTATAGCACCAGAACAGAATTCATCGGATCCGGAACAGAACAGATATCAGATTTCAGATTGAGCTCATTTCAGATTTCCCAGACACTAACTGAATCTCTTAGGATCCATGCCCCTTATAACTCCCTTTATATAGCATATTAATTCAGAAGAAATCCGGACGAATTCAGAAATCAGACAAAAATCGGGCAGCACAACGGCTGTATACGGAATTTACACAATTTTTCCTGAAAAATCACAGAATACCAAATTTGCACATAATGTAGATAACAACATTGCAAGACTTTAATTCTACTGCTCAGACAATTTTAGACATCGTAGAAAAATACAATCGAAATAAAACACCGCCGAATTCAAAATACCCGGACAAAAATCTCCAGAAAATAACCAAAATGTGCACCGAGGCACGTCAACAACATACGGAAAATCACGCGGTAAAAACTGAACCAATCGAAAAATACGGACGAAATTCGCTAACGAAAACAAAATCCGGACAGAAAACTCGTTCAAATTGCACCGTTCTGAAAATTGAGAAAGGCGGAATGTGCCTTACCTTGCGTACAACAATATCTCGAACAATCTCGTCGGACGAAAACGGACCGGCATCGCCCGAAAATCAACTTTTCCAAACTTGCCCTCGACCTTCTCTCTCCTCGGCTGATTTTAGATATTTTATTTGATTTTTTCTCTCTTCAAAATGACTGATTTCAGCTTTAAATTACTCTGATCGGCCCGGCCGATCGCACGATCGTCCTGGCCGATCAGACCAAATTCACATCGTCCTGGGACAATTTCTCAGGACGATAATTAATTTTCTTGGACGATAAAAACCTCTACTCTCTGACTTGTGCCATCCACTGATCGTCCCGGGACGATCCCAGATCGGCCCGGACGATCCCTACAGGAATTCATTCCTGGAACTTCTGGACAGAAAACTGGAACAAAAATTGCACTGATCGTCCCGGACGATCCTGGAGCAGATTTTGATGTTACATTCACTACCTTATACACCATTCCTACAAATAATAAAGCTATTTAACAAATAACGAATGGTAGAAACAAATAATTATTCAGTGTAAATGAATAGAGTTCGTCATATAAATAAATATCAATAAATTAATTAGATCATATAAATAGAGAAACAAGGAATTTCAATATTAAATTAACATGCATATTCCTAATGACAAATAAATTAATTTGAAAAAAAAAATCAAAATGATCAAAAAATTTAAAAACCAGGCATTAGTTTTTGCCCGGACTTCAATCACGTGAAGACATTTGGATTTTTTTCTCTTGCACACACCCTGTGTACAAAAGAGAAAGAAAAAACTTCATACATATTCACATGATTGGAGTCTAATATCTATGTTCTTCTTTATATTGCTTTATACATAAAGTTCTTAGGTCCATAACTAAAATTATGTGATTTATGCGGATACTTAAAAAAATGATCAAACAATCATACATATATCATCTGAAAATCTATTATTTATCCACATATTTCATCAATTTAAATATCAAATTTATTCAATATATCATCAAGAACCCATTGACATGAATTTTAGCATGCATTTCATCAATTGAAAACATTTTTAATTATAGTTTTATCCTTTTTTAATAAATTTTCTCAGATGAAAACTTTCCCATTCTTATCTATACATAAAAAATACT